>JARHVA010000258.1:5245000-5465000 GCA_037957365.1 Torreya grandis
TTTTCCCTACTCCTCATTCTAAATTTTCTTTGAAATTCATTTGTATATTTCAATGTAATGGTTTTCCTAATTATAGTAAGATTTTATATGTTAATCTTTCATTTTATGTAAATAAAATAATAATTTTTAGTTATACATTCAATTGTGGTTGATTATAATTTATTTTTATCAAGGAGATATTGCTGATGTATTTATGTGGTCACAGGTATCATGAGGGTGGTGGACCAAGATATGGCAAAAACTTCATTATTTGTGTGAAAGTGGGTTACTTGTTGGTTTCCATGACTTAGGTGGCCTAATTTTTATAATTTCATGTTTTAGATTTATTTTTTACCTACTTTGGAGTCATGGATTCATATCATAAAATGATTTGTACTCTACTCTTCTATAGGGAGATGGTTATCATTATTTTTTTATATAGGTATATACTTGATGCAAAAATAGCATAATGTATCAATGTAGTATTGTATTTTAATGCACTACTTTCATTATATTGTATTGTTTAAACTCCTTACATTAGTTTATATGTGTTGGAATTAATATTTAAATACATGCCACTTTTAGTGTTGTACTTTGTTTATGGGATGTTGATCCTATATTAATATGTAGGAATGAATGATGAAAATTTGTTTTATTATTGTTTTATCTAAGATCATGGATTGAATAAGTAGATTATGATTTTTTTGGGTGTGTTTTATCATGTTTCATTATCATTCCTAAATGTGTGATAATTGTGTACATGTTTTTAATCTTGTTTTTGTCTATACCATGATACATAAATCAATATATAGAAAGGATACGGGTCAAAACTGAATGATATGAGTGTAAAAGGTATGATCATTAAAAATATAATCTATAGTAATGGACTTTAATTATAATTGTATAACTTTTATACCATTTTTTCTAATTTAAAATCTATTTCATGATTTTTTGTGACATTATTAGTCTTGTATTATGAACATTTGAGTTGATGATTTGAGTGGAAATGCTCTATATTACAATTATGCATTCAACTTAGAAAATTCTACTTGTTCTTCTCTCGCATAAGGAGATGGAAATAATTATTTTCCTATTGGTATCTACTTGGTGTAGTTTTTTATTTTGATGCACTACTTCCCTTGATATTGGGGTTTTAAAACTTGTTATATTATTTTATTTATGTTATAATTAATCTTAAGTTATAAGTCAACTTAAATGTTGTAATTTTATTATGTGTTTTTTTATAATGTATTAATATATTATGATATTTATCATGCTCTAAAGTTAGCATTGTTATGATTTTAATATGATTTTTTATTAGGTAGTTATGTGATTAAAAGAAGTATGGGGTTGGAGGATTAGCCTAGGATGAAAACTATATTGTATGCATAAAAATTGTGTTACATGTTGATTTCCATGATGTAGGCACCTTAGTTGTTAGTATTTCATGTTTTGAATTTTATGGTGTTCTTATTTTGGAGTTAAGTTAATACATTAAGATATCTTTCATGAAAACCACCTATAAACATGTTGTCATGTATAGATAACCATTGGAAAATGTTTGGTGGTGAGGAAAGGGCCACCTATGGAGTGTTCATTGTCCCCATTTCTCATCATTATTTAGTTTCATTGATGATCTTGATTAAAGTGATGTCTTTATCTCAACAAAAGCCTTGTAGTATTATTTCGAATAGGGAGATGGTGATCATTTTTTTCCTTGGTATATACTTACTATAGTCGAACCATAATATATCAATGCATTAATGGATTTCAAAACAACAATTCTATTGATAATTTATTTTTTAGATGATTTACATTAGTTTCTATGTATTGAAATAAATTTTGAGATAAAGGTCAATTTTAATGTTGTATTTGATTATGGGATGTTGATCATGTATTAAGTTATTCTCATGTCTATCCTACTTTAAAGTAGGTATTGATGTGATTATAATATGATTGTTATTTGGTATTTTACTTATACCCTATTTTTGCCAAATTTATCCAAATTGAATACATAAAAATGTTTCTAGTGAAATGAATAATTATATTATAATGAATAATTACATTATAGTGAAAATATTTTATCCTTGAAAACTTATATTAAAGCCTATTACAATATTTATATAGAAATACATATATTGGTTGTTACATTAAAACCATAATTTATTTACAAAAGAATAATATGTATTTCACTTTATATTTGTGTACCATAAAAATCGGCTCTATGTGATGACGTAGCAGATAAAAATGTAGTGGTAAAAAACATAGAATTAAAAACATAGTATGACAAAAATGTCACGAAGATAAAACATAGCGATGAAAAATGTAGCAGTATTGGTAACGTCACAAAAATGTCGTGAAGAGAATAATTGGGACATTTTAGTGATTATCACATTGTTTATTTGTTGTCTAGTTCATTTTAGTGATAGTAGTTAACATTTCATGGTGGAAAAGTAATTCACCAAATTTACAAGAAAAATAATAGAATAAAATGTGATTTCATGAGTTTTGACCTTTAGTTGAAATTTATGTCATCTTCATGACATTATCAATACTACTACATTTTGTCCTTGAGATGCTTTGTCATACTATGTTTTTACCACTACGTTATTTACCACTACATTTTATTCATTAATTTTTTGTAAGATGCCTAAAAATCATATTTTGAGTTTAAAAATCAACCACGGATAAATAAATCAATAAATAACATTGGAAAATTATAAAATTTACCAACCACACTGTAGATAACTAAAATCAGACGCTTCATGTATATTTTACCTATCTTATCAATCCACACTAACATTGTCTTTTCATCCCTAATAAATCTTATATTCACACTAACATCCCTAGCTAATCCACTACTTCCACCCCCCCCCCATTACATCCCTTTTGCTCTAGGAGGCCTATTTTCAATCCTTTCATTGATTTTTATCCCATTTTTGCCCATTTTCTATATTTTAAGACCTCTTCCACTAGGATGTGTCCTATTTCCTTCCTTTTAAGTACTTGTCTGGCAATTTTATTTTGCATCCACTCCATCTATGGCACATCTTAGGCATATTATTTTCACCTAGGCATCTTGGTGAGTCTGTTTCTAATGGAAAATTGACAATTTCAACCACATTGTTTGAGGCATGATCGCATTTTATTTCATTTTTTCTTTGAAAATTTGTTACTTCATCAAATATATCATGTTTCCCTTTTAAAGAGGTAAAAAATGTAGACACTTCATTTCTACTACTTTGATGTCATCATTAATCATCGAGCTAAATTTCTAAATCAATGAATAATTCAAGATAAAATCTCTCAAACAATTTTGAAATTATCAAATTAACTATAAGTTTTATCTCGAATCAGGATAACACATCCTTAGTATAGAAAATTCATAACATCACAACAACAAAATTGTTAACTATATTTTGAATCAATTAGTTTCTTTGATAATGCCACTCTAGTTCAATTAAATTAAATGATCAATTAAAAAGGAACATTACAAAGGTTACTACATAATCATAATCAATTTTTATTAGCTAATTGACTTTGATTATATAATTAATAAATCACAAATGGGAAATTATATGGAACACATAAGTCATATTTACCAAAATTTAATAAATCTTAATTTCCTACATCATCCATCCAATTGGCAATTTAAAAATAGTTTTCCAAAATTCAGTGTCCTTCCTAAGATAGATTCAATGCAAGGTGAGAAGTGTGCAATAAAGGTCTATGACATGCTCCTGCACACTCCAAAGTTTCATGAATATATCTTATTACATGTTCTTACACACTCCATATCATAGCATTAAATATTTGTCTTTCATTGTATTATTGATCCTCCACCATTGATTATCTGAGATCAATCATCATAATTGATCTTGAAAATATATAAATGGAAGGGCCACCTACCATTCTCAAAAATATTTCAATTGAAAATGAAGTGTTGTTTAAATTTTTACACGAAGCTTCAACCATCCTCATCATCCATCATCCAAACATCAATAGTGCAAGGGGTGTTATTGTTGGATTTCCTATGCATCTTGCACATGCCTTTATAACTACATCTGAGCACATCTTAATTTTGACAAGAAGATCACAAAAAGGGTACAATAATTATGCTTGATTGCATATTTAAGTTTCATTCTTCTTGGTATTTCTCAATCTAATGGCACATGCTTAGGTTACTGGTAGTAATTCAATTCAATATTTGATTTTCTACTAATAAAGCTAACCTTTGTGTCATGATGTTACATACAACAAGTTTTATGTGACTCACACCCCCCAATAAGATTTGATATCCTCTAATCCTATTTTAATCCAAAATACAACATTAATTGATACTATAACTCCTCATTACCCCCAAAAGCATCCAAGTTTATTCCTAAATTAATGGCGTAAATTCTCTATGTAGCAACATAAACATGACAATGAAAATGATGAAAATTCCTTGGATATTAGTGGAAACACTTTTATAACTATGTTTATATCCTGATTGGAGAAATAACTCTGTATAGTAGATATATAGTAGTGAAATTGATAATGTAGTAGGTAAATCATGTTTTCTGAATCTCTATGTTTCTTTTTAGAATAGTATAATCATTATATGAAGTATAAATATCACTATAAGTATCAATAAAATCACCATGCCTTCATAATAGTGGAATAACTCTGAGTAGTGACAGAATCGAGCTATGAAACAATAGAAATGACCTACAAAATCAATGATAGAGAATTTAATATTTCACTTGCAAAACTTAACCACTTATTAAATAAAAATCCTAAAACTAATAATCTATTTTCTTGTAGGTTATCACTTGTCAAAGTTAATATTTATCAAAACAACATACATAAACACTTAATTTTGGTGCTCTAAAAAGAACAAACACCTATGTTTGATGCTTAAATAAAACTTGTTTGTATTTGCTTGAGTGTTTTATTTTGTGTTTTTTATAGTTTAAGTGTGTATGCTCTCTTATTACCTAATTCAAGAACTTGGGTGACCAAAATCACTTTTTTGTCTTCCTGAATAGGATGATATGTATGTTATCATATTTCCCCTTGTGGGACCATGAGGATCAAAATAACTTATCTACATTTTATTTTTTTGGTTATGTGAGTTGAACCTTGATCACCAAATGTGATTTCTTAGGGTGTGGCAACTAGGATTTCACCCACAACATAAGTATCAACCCCATATTTTAGTGGGGTATATAAACTAAGAAGGAGATGTCACTATTGTCTAATTAGTTGCATGTTTTAAGTGCATCGTGAAGTGAGGAGCTTTGTTCTAATACACAGGCCCTAGATAACAATCCCTAGGAATAATTTTTAGTGACACTTCACTAAAATATTATGGTTGGAATGGTCATAAATGGAAAATACCCTCTTATAAATCTTGTTATCACACTTTTTTATGGACTTGTGACCCATCGTACTGCAAGGTATATAGGAGATGCATCTATTTGAGCATATTTTACCTAGATTGAGACAATTTAACCACAAGCAATTATCAATATAGGGGAAAAAACATTTTTGAAGATTACTTACCATATACAGACACCTAATGAGGATTAGGAGATCAACCTACTCACCACTTTATGTGAGTTGATTAGTGCATTGTTAGTTGCATTTTACACCTTTATTTACTAAACATAGTGCTTATCATTTGTATGATTTGTTTTTTGATTGTTTTCAATACCTATATTGATTACAAATCTTAAATGATTCAAATAAATCAAAGTCAAATCCAAACATCAAGTCCAACTTTTTGAGTCAAAACATGTCAACTTTGACCAAAATCAAATCAAAGTTAAAAGTTTTTAATCAAGTCAAACATTCAAAATTCCAAGGATTAGGTCAACTTTGACCAAAGGACTAAAATCTAATCAAAATTTAAAATAAATTCAACAATTACCAAGTCAAATCAAAATTCAAAGTTAAATAAGGTCTAGTTTGACCAAAACAAAAATAAGCCAACCTTTGAAAGTCAAACATCCCGCATTTAAATTAAAATGTTGTGTCAACTTCAACAAATTCAAAATGAATACAAAAGTCAAATCCAAGGTCAACTTTGGCCAAGTCAAATCAAATCAAAAGTCAAAAAGGTCATCTTTGACCAAGTCAACTAATCAAAGTCAAAATAAAGTCTAAAGTTAAACATTGAAACAAAGTCAAATCAGCTCTATTTTGACCCAATCAATCACATCCAAAATCAAATCTTTTATTTCCATCCAATCTCCTGCACTTATCAGTTGGGAATGATGAAATCACAGTGCCCATATTTTCTTAGATCCAAATCAAGTCCAACATCAACAATCAAGATCTAATTTGAGATTTTTCACATCCAACATCATAATCAAACATCACATCAAACATTAAACATCAAATAAAATCCAAAATATTAATCAAATCATATCAACTAATCCAAACAATAACCAATCCTACATCAAATCCCATCTAGACCCATGGCATCCTGTAATCCCAAACTTGTTTTAGCATCACATCTATAACCTAATACATGATAAACCAAATCCTATAGATTAGAAAACATGTATCCCACCTAACATCCCTTCTTGGCCCTTCATCCATAAGTCTACAATCCAATTTCCCTAAGTCAAAAACATTAAACAACCTACTATCCATCACCCATCCAGCCTTAGAGCCATAAAAAATCTAACAATCCAACCATGTCCTATCATTGCCCATCCAAGGATCACCATTTACTAGAGAACTGGGTACATCCAAGTCTGAGAATCATCTGTTAGGTATATGTCAATATCCACTTCCAAATCACAATTAGATTCATTCACTTTCACATCAAGGTGAAGATATTTAACCCATTTTTGATGTTTTTATCAAATCACCCATATTTTTCCAATCCCAAACCATTTTTGGCCCAACCATATTTGATGAAGGACCCATATTTTAAGATCCATCACTTCACCAGTCACCCATCCTTGGTCCACCTACCTTTGATCAACCTATCTTTGACTAACCACTCATTTTCAACCCATTACTTGTATTTGATGAACCTGCCTTTGACAAGACAATCTATTAGATGGCGAAGCCTGATCTTATTTTAATGCCTAGTTCTTGACAGGGGATGTGGCGGGGCAATGCCCCCCACTATGGTCACCATGGGGGCCAAGGGGTGGTGACCTATTTTCGAGCCTCCCTAATGGGTGTTCGGGGATAGCGCCCTCGAAGCAAAAATTTTATGAAAAATGCATTATTAAATATTATAATTTTGTAGTTAATCTAGATAATTTACTATTAGGTTTTCTAATGATATAAATTAAGTTAGTGTATTTTTGCCCTAATTTTTAACCCTCCTTTGATATGAGGGCATTTTAATCATGTGAAATGGTGTGAGAGTGAAGAGGATATTGCAGTGCATGTATTGTCAGTTTTCCCTTCATTTGTTAGACTAAATAATAAGAAGTACTAGCATTTTCTATGTGGACATAGCTCATATTTGGTGAACCATGTTAAATCTATCTCTATTCTATTGCATTTTCTAAATTTTAATTCTATCTTCATTTCGTTGTTATTGCTCTATATTCTATATTCCTAACACCATCCTTAGATTATCACCACATTTCCCATCATATGTCAAAACTTCCATCACACAATGCCATATACCTCTTGGGGTAATGGTAATTGTGGACAAAAAACATCAAAGTGCCTTCCATTTTCATAGGCCCAACATCAACAATGAATCAACATAATCATCCTACCATTTGGTACCACATCATTTATCAGAGTTGGTCTTTACAAAAATGAGGAACTCAACATCAAAAATCATTTAGGGTTATGTCAAGGACAACCTCATGACTTTTTTTTGTTTTTAAATATCCTATAGCAAGGATAATCCTTCAAAGTGTGAGCTATAAGGGCAAAGGCCTTGTCCTCCATGAACATGGAATTATCGATCCCATCCATGTATGTATGCATAAAGGTTCTCATGACATTAGCTTAAAACCATCTATAAATCCATGTAAATATGTTCATGACACTTCCATAGTTTCTGATAAAACCTTATCCAACATTGAAACACACTCTATTCATAGTCCCTATTAATACCATGATACCACTTATCCTCTTATCATTACCATCCATCCATTTCACCATCTAGATTTTAAATATCCCATACATGTCAATTAAGATTGATAAAATCAATTACCATTAGGATTATTTAATAGTAATCAAACAATGGCAGAATTCATGATTACCATCCATCCAAAAGATTGTAAAGTAACATAATAATCCAAGAATATAAAGAATCAAATTAATAAACTAGGATCCCCTAGTGACACCTTATTTGAGGCACTATGTGAAAATCAAAATAAAAAATCAGCATCCTCAAGTGAAACCTTGTTTGAGGAACTACAGGGTAATCAAAGTCAAAATCCTAGAAATTCAGAAGAAAATTCCCCTAGTGAAACATTGTTTGAGGCCCTATGGGATAATCAAAATAAAAACCCAAAAATTCAAAAATCTAAGTCCCTTAGTAAAAACCTCTTTGAGTCACTATCACACCAAAATCAAAATCAAAATCAGATAGATACTCTCAATCTTGTAGAACATGATATTATTTGTCCCAATCCCCCTTCACATCATGATCCCCACATCCATTCAAATCCTAAAAGCAATCTAATTAAACTTTCGATCCAATATAACTTTTACGTCACTCTCATTGGTAGAACCCTCCTTTCTAGTGGCTACGGTGACATCCTGATCACTTTGGAAGAATCTCATCTAGAAAACAATGAAGTTCATGATGGCATCTCTAATGTGTGTACCTAACTATCACAAAGGGTCAGCATTATACATCTCATAATCCTCTATTGAGTTAAAATACTAAAAAAATCAAAAGTTATTAAAAAATCAAAAATCAAAAGAGAAAGATAAATAATTTGTCCAATGGTGAAAACCATGCTTATGGTGTCTTAGGTAAGTATCATGATGAAAACCAAGTTTGTGGTGTCATGTGTAAATAATCCATTATTTTCAAGTATATTGACACTTGGGGGAAGTCCCATCTACATTGAAATCCATCCCATCTTTCCCATTTAATTCATCATCCTATCCAAATGTGCATCAATCCTATCATGCCCATATTTTCCCCCATCTTGACCTTAATAAACAATTAGAATATGTTTTAAGCCCTATTTTGAGAAATATCTTGGCATATAATCTAAATATTACTTTGAAAAGTGGACACTTGGTTCCCATATGACATGGTACTTAGAGATCCCTAATCTATTCCTCATAGTCCCTCATCATCCATTATCATCCAACATCATCCTATATCCTATACATTTAATACCACTCTATTCCTTGGTGCTAGAATAGGTTTTCGCTTTACTAGTGAGAATTTGTATATGTTAAAATCCAAAAACCCAAAAAACATCATAAATTTCCAAAAACCCCAAAAAAATCATAACATTCAAAAATCTAAAAGCATCATCAAGTCAGAAAAAAATATAAAAATTAGAAAATACCAAAAATCTCTAAAAGAGATATAAAGCCAAAAAATCTAAAAATAATTATCTTATAGTAAACTTAATTAAATCATTTCAACCACCATTAGGATGTGTCCTTCCCAAATCCACCTTGTGTGTGGAAAATCAAATCCTCCATTCAATTCCAGCTCACAACTTTCACCCTGTTTGGGGAAAATCAAAGCAAACAACTTATTTTGGGATAACTTTTTCCAATCTATCTCATTGTACATATCATTTCTTGGGAGCACCATCTAGATAACAATATCATTGAGCCTTCACAATTGAAATTTAATAATGAAAAAATTCTTTATGTTGATTTTATTTTCAAGTTTGTGTGTGTTGGATTGCTTTCTTGTTTGTTTGATTTTATTGTTGTGCCTTGAATAATTCCACATGCGTCAATAGGGTCATAATGGTTTTTCCATATCATGATTATTTTTTGTACTTATTCTTAAGTCTAATCATTGGCATATGATAGACAATGTCATCTTGATTTTTCCATATCATGGTGCATTGCTATCATTTATCTATTAGATCAAGATTCAGTCCTTACACACTTTGAGTCCAAGTCATCATGGTTTTTTATATCATGTTGCATACAATTGTGTGACACATCAAAAATAGATTTTAAAAATCATGTGGATATGAACTAAAGTGGTAGTTTATCCCCTTGTAAAAATAAAAATATTTTTAAATCAAATCATTTCATCCCTCTTAGATATTTGTCAACATCAAATAAAATTATTTATTCTATTCTCCATAATTCATCATATTCATCCCATCTTTTAAGATAACTACATCAACCTGAGGTTTGTTTGGACTATGTAAGTAGTGCTCAGTCACAGATTTTCTAAGGCTAGCTCATCCACCACCATCATTCTATTTATCATCATCATTCCTCCCTTTTTTAGGATAAATAAAATGGCTTGAGGTCTATTTTGACTATGTAGGCAATGCTTAATCACATGGTGTTTCTAAGGTTAGTTCGGCCACCATCATTCCCATTTTCATCATCTTTTCTTTATCACATTATTTTTTTATTTTATATAACTACATCAGCTTAAGGTATGTTTGGACTATGTAGGCAACTCTTAATCACATAGAGTTTCTAAGATCAACTTGACCACCATTTACATTCCCATTCTTGTTCTTCTTTTCATTTCCTTTCCTATTAATATCCTTTTCTTCTAGTTATAAATATTCGTATCTAAAAATCATCCTCATGGCCCACGTGTGTAGACATCACTTTGCCACATTCCCTATCTAATAATTAATTTATCCAATTCTCTTTAAATATAATCACACCATTATTCAATCATTATTTCATCACTATAGTTCATCCTTGGGTGCTCATTTTTTTAATCTTCTTTATTATTTGAAAACTCATTATACCAGTGCACACACGTTTGAATCAACCTATCATCTTCCATCAACATGACTGTATCATCCTTAAGCAATGTAATATGTTAAATTCTTGAAATATGATTGCAAATCAATAAACCATCCATCCAATCCAAGATCACAACTTCCACCATGTTTTCATCAAATCAAAGCATGTAACTTATCATCAAGATTGATCATTCCTAAATACAAGCCCATAAATTTTTAGGATATTTTCCCTAAATCTATCATGTTTTAGGAAAATCAAAGTGTGCAGCTTATCTTGGGATGTATCCTTCTAAAATCCACCTTTTTTGGGTAAAATTAGCCCATCATCATTGGAAATAAAAGTGTGCAATAATTATCTCAAGTGGGTTAATCTCATCCAATCATCATCACATCTAAGACCCTAACCGCTCTTTCTTCATCACCCACCCGTTGATTCTTCCATTCTAGATTATTCCTCTCTTTTTTGAGAGACCATCTATGTCCTTCATCCCTAAAAGCCCTCTCAAGGAGGCATCATCCATTAATAATTTCATTATTTCATCATCATCATCTAACTTTCATCCTCCCACCTTTTTTTAGCTTCTTCTTTCTTTGAAAATTTGTTACTCCACCTATCATGTCTCGCAATGCCTTCTCAAAAATGAGAAAAATGTAGACACCTAGAATATGACACTTCATGTCTATATTACTTATCTTTATAATCCACACTAATATCATCTTTTCATCTTTAATAAATATTATATACACACTAACATCCCTATCCAATCCACTATTCACTCCACACCCCACTATTAAATCCCTTTTGTACCCAATAGGCCTTTTTTTCTCCTTTCAAATATTTTCATCCCATTTCACCCATTTTCTCTATTCCAAGACCTCTTATACCGCGATGTGTCCCATTTCCTTACTTTTGAGGGCTTGCCCATCAAATTTCTTTTCCATCTACTCCCTCGAGGGGGTATCTTGGACAATATTATTTTCACATGGGGCATCCTAGTGAGCCTATTTTAAGTAAAAAATATATCAATTTTAAGCACATGGTTCAGGGCATGATCATATTTTATTTCATGTTTTATTTTAAAATTCATTACTTTATCAAATATCTCACAACACCCTTTAAAAAAGAGTAAAAATATAAACACTTAATTTATGTCACTTTGGTGTCATCATTAATCATCGAAATGAATTTTTGATTCAATGAACAATTCAAGACTAAATCTCTTTAACAACTCTGAAATCGTCAAAATAACTATTAGTTTTATCTCAAATTAAGACAACACATCCTTAATCTATAAAATGCATCGCATCATGGTGAAAAATTATTGATAATATTTTGAATTAATTGGTTACTTTGATAATGCCACCCTATTTCAATTATATTAAATTATTAATTACAAGGAAATATTAAAGATGTTACCACATCATCATAATCATTTTTTATTAGTTAATTGACTTTGATTAGCTAATTAATAAAATATTTAATGGAAACTTACATGGAATGCACGTGTCATATTTACCAATTTCAATAAATCCTAGTTTCCTACATCATACATCCACTTGTAAATTTAAAAATTATTTCCAAAATTTAAAAATCAATACAAGGTGAGAATTTTACAAGCAAGGTCTATGACATGCACTTACACACTCCAAAATTTCATCAGTAGATCTTATTACAAGTTATTACACACTTCATGCCATATGATTAAATATTTATCTTCCATTGTAGGATTGATCCTCCACTATTGGTATCCATCTCATATCAATGACCATAATTGATCTTGAGAACATATATGTGGAAGGGCCACCTTCCATTCTCAACAAGCTTTCAATTGATGAAGAAATGTTGTAAAAATATTTCATTACTCTTGAGGTTTCCCTTAATTTTTTTAAATGTTATTCTAATAAACTCACCCTCTTCATTGCTTACCTTTGTATTTTCCATTTTAAGCCACATTGGGATTTGGCCCCTAAACATTCCCCCCACCCCAATTCTCTTTTATTTACATGTGTCCAAGTTATTTCCAAAAAAATTATATTTTTATAAATTTTTAAGGATCAAATTATTTCCTAAAAAATCCTTTGTTTCCAAAGTTTCATCCTCCATAGGTAACCCGGACAATTCAACTTGAGCACTTGCACAACTCTATTCCAAATCTTCCTAGATTCTTCCGTAAATATGCACTTTGACTCTATCAAAAGCTTGCCTTTTTCATCAATTATTGGTAGTTTTATTTTTTACACCACATGAAACTCTCCTTTTATTCAAAAATTACACATGAAACATTTTGTGCAACCATCCCTTATTTGGTATGTCTAGTGCATATGCAACTTCTACCACCTTTGCTCACACCTACTATGCCCCATAATACTTTGGCTAATTTTTTAATTCATTTATTGATTTAGATTATTATTTTTATATATTTTTAGTTGTAAAAACACCATGTCCCCTATCTCAAAACTCTTTTTTGTATTATTTTTATCTTCTTGTTGCTTCATCCTATTGGTACTCACTATCTAGTTGTTTCTCAAAAGTTACACCATGTTTTACACATATTAGGTTGTTTCTTATACCAGTAGGGCATTTAAAATCTAAATTACCTAATCTAATTTAGATGGTTTTCATACCTATATGAAGCCTTGAAATGTGTCATATTTTATGGTTTAATGGTAAGTCATGTTGTACTAGTACTTATAAAATGTATCCATATCCCTACATACATTTATACATACCCTTTTCAAACACCTTTTTTTCCTATCTATTTTAGGATTGTATTTAGTGCTCTTTTTAAATGTAATTAATTTATTTTTAAATAACTCTTACAAAAAAAAACTTTGAAAAATACAATCTTGATCGCAAATGATCTATTTAGGGATCACATGTAGTTTAAACACATGTTGGAAATGCAAATATCCAACTTTAGGACCATTTATATCTTATTTTATTATGTGAATGAAATTGGCATACTTTATCAATCATCTAACATCATAAAAAAATCATCCTTACCCTTAATTAGATTTGGACAAAACATAGATATATTCCATTAACATGATTTCCCACTTTTGATGTTAAAGCACATTTGGTTGTAAAATGTCTGGAAAAGCTACACATTTAACCTTATTCCATTGGCATATGTCACAAGAAACTAATATTGTAAAATGTTTTATTTCATGTTTTTTTAGAAGATGTTGCCATTGATGTTTCTATACATTTCTAAAACCAAACATGCCCTAGAAATGGAGACTCATGGCCATACTCTAGCATGTTTTAAACAAAATGTGAGTCAACCCTAAAGTAAATGCATATTTGGAAAAATATAATTCCATAATGAACTAACCAATGTTTTCATTCCTCCCATCTTCAAATTACTACATGAGTTTGTTTGAGGCAAGGTTAGTTTAGTAGTCTTATATAAGGTCATGTATATGAGCATGTTAACTTATGGACATGACCTAAAATATTGGTGGATATTTTTGGTGGGAAAATGTATCTTCCACCACATTATATTTCCATTCCTTATAAATGATCTTGAAGTCATAGGATTGTAGGGGATAGATCCAATTATGTGTCTCATCTATTAATGTCCCTTGAGTTAACAAGTACTTAAGGCTAAGGGGGCCAGTATTAATATATATAACATGATCCCATAAAAAATTGATTCCATTTGGCTACTATATTCAAGATGGATAAAATATATTTACTATATGTGTACATCCTTCATTCATTTTTAATTAGATTCTTAATTTAAAATACAATGGGGCGGTCATCAAGGCAAATAGAAACACCCAATCTAGATCCAATATCATCACATTCAATGTCAAAATAATTTGGTAAATATGGGGTTACTAGAATTTGAGTAGAGACTTGAGATCCTTGAATTATTTTTGTGCCTTAGTGGACAACTTAAAGGAATCCTTCCTAGTGATGTCGATAAGGGGGCATGTTATGGTCGAAAAGTTCCTATTGAATATATTAAAAAAATGTGCAGTTTAGGAGACCCTAAAATTTATTAAGAGTCTTTGTATATGCCAATCACATATGGTTTTAATCTTTTTAGCATGAACCCTCTCAACAAAAATAATGTAACCAAGGTATTCTAAATATGCCTTTTTGTAGCATGAACCCTATTGAATCATATATAACATGATCCCATAAAAATTTGATTCCATTTGACTACTAAATTCAAGATGGATAAAATATATTTACTATATGTGTACATCCTTCATTCATTTTCAATTAGTTTCATAATTTAAAATACAATGGGGTGGTCATCAAGGCAAATAGAAACACCCAATCTAGATCCAATAGCATCACATTCAATGTCAAAATAATTTGGTAAATATGGGGTTACTAGAATTTGAGTAGAGACTTGAGATCCTTGAATTATTTTTGTGCCTTAGTGGATAACTCAAAGGAATCCTTCCTAGTGATGTCGATAAGGGGGCATGTTATGGTCGAGAAGTTCCTATTGAATATATTAAAAAAATGTGCAGTTTAGGAGACCCTAAAATTTATTGAGTATTTGTATATGCCAATCACATATGGTTTTAATCTTTGTAGCAAGAACCCTCTCAACAAAAATAATGTAACCAATGTATTCTAAATATCCCTTTTTGAATTCACACTTAAATTACTTGAAATACAACTTATTTCTGAATAGTATATCCAACATATCATATAAATGCTTAAGATGAGACACCAGTGAAATACTATAAACAAGGTTGCCCTCAAAAATAAAATAAAAATAAATTTATGCATGAATTTATTCAACATATTATTCATCAATGTTTGAAAGGTGGTTTGAGAATTATTGAGACCAAATGGAATGAACCTAAATTATTTGTGGCCTTGATGTATCATCAATGTAGTCTTATCCTAGTATTGAATTCGAATTGGTAGCTAATGGTATATAGATCTAAGATATATCTTTGATAAATACTTAATCCCATATAACTCATCAAACAAATCATCACTCCTTGTCAAAAAAATTTTGTTAATTAAAAATCTGTTTAGGGCTATGTAATCGATACAAAGTCTATATGACCAATCCTTTATTTTTTTTTGGTACCACTATAGCATAATATGGGATCTTACTAGGTATAATGATTCCAACCTCCAAGATTTTAATAATCAATTTTTATATATCTAACTTCTAACAATTCCAGTCAATAAGGGTACACCACCACTAGCTTCTTTGTAGGGTCAAGCTCAATAAATTTCTCTAGTTCCCTATCTAGTGGTAGAAACTTTGGTAGATTTTAGAAAACTGTCATGTGTTTACTTAGCAAAAATGCAATCCATGGATTATAGATTGAAACTATAAAGGTGAGCCATAAATATAAAATTACCCTTCTTCAAAATTTTCATCGTCTAACAAGAATTAACATTTTTTATTTTCCTTAGGAGAAAGGATTTGAGAGTATACTCACAATCCCCTTGCTTAAATGTCAAGGAATGATTTTGATGATTGGTGGAGTATGTTACAAGTGATATAATCGTTGGAACCCTATAAAAACTCCAAACCCTCAATATTGACCACATATACTTTATCTTTAAGGACACAATCCATTATTAAATAATCCAAAGTATAGTCCACTCCTATGAATTTAATACTTCAGTGTCCTAGAACCCAAATGTGGAACTTATGAAGTGTCTAAATAGAGAGCTAACATGTGGACTTGTTGCTTATCCATAATATTAAGTATACTTTTTAAATGAACCATGGCTAAAACTCAAGATTTATTGACATGGGAATGAACTTGAATGTGTCTAGATGGTCCAACCCTATCATCATGGAAAGTAACACATGTTGTTCACCTATTTCTACCATAGTAGGAGACTAATTTTCAAGGTCACACCCTAAATCAATTTCTAGGGGTTATCCTTATTATTTAATTCATATTCTATCACATAATAACTTGAATCCTCTATTATAAAAATATTATTTGGGATATATATATGACCCCCTCTATGGTTTGGAACACCTATAAGATGGGTTTAAAATATTAGACGTAGGGGTAAAATCATAAGTAGGTTTTTTAATAGTGAAGACTCATTTTCCACCAACTTTTGTTTTCTTATTCCAAGTAAATAATCTATATGAATAAATCCCTACCATTTTATTTTTTAGGGCATCATTACATTTTTCAACTCTTATATGTACAATAATGACCTTTAAAAGGAGTTTGGTTCAAAAACTCTTACCTCTTTTCAAATCCCATCCCAATGTTATAAATATAGTTCTTCCATAGTATATTCAAAGAGAGCTTAGCCTTGGACTCCAAAACTTAAATTTATTCATACATAGCTCCATACATATAAATTTCTAAAATAAGTGCATTTAATTGGGTATTGTACGATTCATCCTAGTTATGATTGACTCTCTTTGTCAGACTTTGTAAATTTTTGAAACGTGACTTAAAAGTTTGTAAAACCCCATCTCTCTTCCTAGGGTGAGAATTAGCATCCAACTTTTATAGATACACTTTCAACTTGTCATCTTGATTTTTGATATTTTGTACACTAAAATCCATTTAAATTTGTGTCAACCATGTATGGACCTCAATCTTACCTAAAAAACTATATTATGGGATATTCATTTGTAGAATTAAATAAGGATGATGTGATATTTACTTCTCTATCTCTTGATATTATTTCTCTTCTTCTGTGGATTAGTCTAAAATTTTTCCCAAGAGTTTTCATACTCCTCTTCATTAGCTAGTTGATTTGACTACCTTCTCAATGAACGAATCTCCTTTTAAACCCACTTGAAATAATAATAAAGTAACCCATTCATCTTGTCTTCGGTCATTAATTTTGAGTTGTTTTTTGGATTAACTCCCCTTGACATTTTGACAACCATTGTAAAAATTGACTGAAGCTCTAATACAACTTGAAGCAAGAGGTTTTTTTTTTTTCCTTCTTATCTATTTTCCAAACATTATATGTTTGATGTATTTAATATATTAGTGGTATTAACACACTATTAATTAAAAAATTATATTAACACATTGTAAATTTATTAATTAATGCACTCTCAATTTAATAAATAACATAATTTCATATATGTTTTTACTAAGAGTATTTTTTAATATTAAATAACATAATTTTTTGGTGTTTATTATTAAAAAGGAAGAAGGTTTTAGTATCAAATACACTTTGTCGCTTAATAGAAAACTGACTATATTATCACTTCTTGTGACTTTTCTAATTTATTAGGATTTGTGGGGTTGTTGTTATAAACAAGAGTGATTTCACTCACATAACATTTAGTACATGTTTTGTGTTATACACATACTAAATTATTTTGAAATACATTGAAAAAATAATTCAAGAACAACTTAGATCCACATAAACATGGTAAATTCACCATTTGAGATTTATAACAATTTATGTGTTAAATGCACACATATTACAATCATGAATGAGGAAGAATGAAGGCTTATACGTGAATGAAAAGAACATTAAATTTGATTTAAAATACTTTAAAGTAGTTTTATATATACCCTTCTCTTGGATCTCTTGCCTACTATTTTTTCCAGCTCTATATTTTTATGTAAATATATAAGTGATGCAATGTTGTGTCCTTTGTTACTACATAACTCCTACTATTTTTGGGTCATTTGTTTTGCCTTTGACATTTTTCATTTCTCTATGTTTCCTTCTCCCCTAATTATGTGTGATTAGTCTTTTTCTAAGTTTTTTTTAATTATCTAATTCATTTTAAAATCAAAATCCAAAATTTTAGCCCAAGCAATCATAGTCATCATACACACAAGTGCTTTTCTGACAATGATGTATACGACAAATACAAGCCACATTGGTAACTTTTGTAATGTAACAAGTGAATGATGACATAGATGGTGAGTGTTGAGCTGATTAAAGAGATGCGAGGACGATAAGCTTAAATAGTTCACATACTTGACTTGTTAGATTCTATTAATGAATAATTTGAATCACTTTAGTGAATGCCAAAAAAAAGTAAAGGAAACTAATTTAGCCAACATTCTAGCTACGAAATGTCAATATAATTCACAAAAAAAATTCTCCTAAGGATGGATCATGAATGTTGATCTGAAATGTTGAGATAAAAACTCAATGCACTTTACTTCTAAAAGCTTGTTATCTAATCGTTATAGACTCTAGAAGCATCAAATATCTCATTCTAACTCGTGTTGTAAAGAGGAAAGGATATTTTTTTTGAATTCTAACTTATTTATTATATTAAATTTTATTTTAGAAAAATTATTGTGGGTGCATGTGTGTGTGTGTGTGTGAGTGACTTGATTATCAATATAAAAAGATTTCAAATTTAAATGTATAATCAAACCTTATTTTATATTAAAATGTTTCATTAATAAATTGAAATAAAATATAATATAACCTATAAACTAAAAATTATAAAATTAATTAAATATTAATCTAATTTTATTTAATATTATTAAATAAAAATGATCGATTAGCCATTTTTATAATATGATTTATTACATTAATGAAAAAAATAATTAAATTTATGTGTACACTTACTAATAAATTTCAATCAACAATATATAATCTAGAAATATTAATATCTATATAATATAAGCACTAAGATGAATTCTATTGGCATGATTTCCCACTTTTAATGAACTAAAACACATTGGTTGTAAAATAACTAAAAAATTTACACATTTAACCTTGTTCCATTGGCAAATGTCACAAGAAACTAAGATTATAAAATTTTTGATTTCATGTTTTTTCAGAAAACATTACCATTGGTGTTTCTATACATTTTCTAAAACCCAACATGCCCTGCAAATGGAGACTCGTGGCCATTATCTAACATGTTTTTAAAAATGTGAGTCACCCCTAAATCAAATGCATACATGGAAAATATAATTCCATAATGAACTAACCAAGATTTTCCTTCCTCCTATCTTTAAATTCTTGCATTAGTTTATTTGAGGTAGGGTTAGTTTAGTAGTCCTATATAAGGTCTTGCATCCAAACATGTTAACTTATGGACACAACCTAAAATATTGGTGGATATTTTTGGTGGGAAAATGCATCTTCCACCACACTATCTTTCCATTCCATATAAATGATCTCAAAGTCATAGGCTTGTATAGGATCGATCCAATTATTTGTCTCATCTATTAATGTCCCTTGAGTTAAAAAGTACTTAAGGCTAAGGTGGTCAGTAGTAATATATAACATGATCTCAAAAAAAACTAATGTCATTTGGCTACTACATGTGGGATGGATATCATCTCTTTATTATATATGGACATCCTTCATTTACTTTCATTTAATTTCATGGTTTAAAATGCAATGAGGTGGTCATTAGGGATAATAGAAACACCCAATCTAGATCCAGTAGCATCACATTCAATGTCAAAAGTGTTTGAGAAATATGGGGTTACTAAAATTTGAGTAGAGAGATGAGATCCTTTAAGTCTTTGTGTGCCTTAGTGGACCACTTGAAGGAATCCTTCCTAGAGATGTCAATAAAGGGGCATGTTATGGTCGAGAAATTCCTGATAAATATTTTGAAAAAACTATGAAGTATAGGAAACCCTAAAATTTCTTAAGAGTCTTCATATATGCCAATCACATTTACTTTTAATATTTACAATGTAAACCATATCAACAAAAATAATGTGGTTAAAGTATTCTAAAGATGCTTTTTTTAATTCACACTTAAATGCTTTGTCATACATCTTATCTCTAAATAGTATATCTAAAATAACATATAAATGCTCAAGATGAGACACCAGTGATATATTATAAACAAGAATACCTTCCTAAAATAAAATAAAAACAAATTTACACAAGTATTTACTAAACATATTATTCATCAATATTTGAAATGTGGCTTCAAAATTATTGAGACCAAATGGCATGAACCTAAATTATTTGTGGCCCTAATGTGTCATGAATGTAGTCATATTCTAGTATTGAATCCAAATTGGTATCTAATGCTATCTAGATCTAAGATATATTTTTGATAAATACTTCACCCCATGTAACTCATCAAGAAGATCATCAACCCTCGGTAATATATTTTTTAGTTAATTATAAATTTACTAGGGCCATGTAATCAATATAGAGTCTATACGACCAATCCTTATTTTTTGTTGGTACCACTAGAGCATCATATAAGCTCTTATTAGGTACATTGATTCCAACCTCCAAGATTTTAATAATCAATTTTTATATCTCTAACTCTTGAAAATTCTAGTGTTAATAATGGTACACCACCATTGGCTTTTTTATAGGATCAAAGTCAATAAATTTCTCTAGTTCCCTATCTAGTGGCAAAGTCTTTGATAGATCCTAGAAAACTATCTTATGTTTTCCTAGCAACAATGAGCCTATTTATATAGGTTATAATCTAGAATATTATAGATTAATAATATAAAGGTGAGCATGAATTAACATTTTTTATAAGTGAGCCACAAATCTAAAATTCTCTTTCAAAATTTTCATCCTCTAACATGAATTAACATTTTTTATATCTACCACAGACTTTATCTTTAAAGACGCAATCCACTACTAAATAATCTAAATTATAGTCCACTCCTATGCTTTTAATAATTTGGTGTCATAGAACCCAAATGGGGAACTTTATGTAGTGTCTAAATAAAGACCTAACATGTGGACTTGTTTTTTATCATAATATTAAGTGTACTTTCTAAATCAACCATGGTTAAAACTCGAGATTTGACATGGGAATGAATTTTAATGTGTTTAGATAGTCCAACCCTATCATTGTGGAAAGTGACACATCTTGTCCCCCTTTTTTCTACCATAACAGGAGACTAATTTTAGTTTCACACCCTACATCAAGTTTCTTAGGGGTATCCTTATTATTTGACTCATATTCTAGTACATAATAACCTACATCTTCTATGATAAAAATATTGTTTGGGATACATATATGACCCTTGTTCCATAGGTTGTTTAAAATACTAGACATAGGGGTAAAATCATGAGTAAGGTTTTTAAATAGTGAAGATTCATTTTCCATCAAATTTTGTTTTCTTATCCCAAGTAAATAATCTACATGAAGAAGTCCCTACCATTTTAATTTTTAGGGCATCAATATATATTTTTAACTCTTCTATCTACAATAATGACCTTTAAAAAGAGTTTGGTTCAAAAACTCTTACCTCTTTTCAAATCCCATCCCAATGTAATAAATATAGATGTTTCATAGTATATTTGAAGAAATCTTGGTCTTGGACTCCAAAACTTAAATTTTATTTGTACACAGATCCATAGATATAACTTTATGAAATAAGTACATATAATTGGGTATTGTATGATTCATCTCAGTTATGATCGACTCTCTTTGTCAGAGCTTTATAAAATTTTAGAAAAATGCCCTAAAATTTTGTAAAACTCCATCTCTCTCCCTAGATGTGGGAATCAACATCCAAATGTTATAGATACATATTTGAATTGTCATCATCTTGACTTTTGATATTTTGTATGCTAAAGGTCAATTAAATTTGAGTCAACCATGTATGGACCTCAATTTTACCTTAAAAATCATATTGTAGGATATTCATTTGTAGAATTAAAAAAGAATGATGTGATATTTACTTCTTTTATCTCTTGGTATTATTGCTCTTATTCTTCCTCATTTTGTGGATTAGTCTAAAATTTTCTCCAAAGGTTTTCATCCCCCAAGTTATTATCTAGTCGTTTTGACTACCTTCTCAATGAATGAATATCCACTTACTTAAGAAAAAAATCAATTAACCCATTCATCTTCTTTTTTATCATGAATTTTGAGTAGTTTTTTGGATTAACTCTCCTTGACATTTTGATAACCACTACAAAAATTGAGTGAATCTCTAATACAACTTGAAATAAGAGATTTTTGTTTTCTTTTTATCTATTTTCCAAATATTTTATGTTTGATGTATTGAATATATTAATGATCTTAATATGCTATTAATTATAAAATTGTATTAACACATTATAAATTTATTAATTAATACACTCTCAATTTATTAAATAACACGATTTCATGTATATTTTTTTAAAATATTTTTTAATATTAAATAATATAAGTTTTCAATATTTATTATTAAAAAAATTATGTTTTAATATCAAACAAATTTTATTATTTAACAGAAAACTCGCTATATTATCACTTCTTGTAACTTTTCTAATTTATTAAGATTTGTGGGGTGGTTCTTATAAACAAGAGTGCTTTCACTCACATAAAAATATAATATTTGGTACATGTTTTATGTTGTAAACATACTAAAGTCTTGTGAAACACATTGAAAAAATAATTCAAGAACAACTTAGATCCACACAAACATGGTAAATTCACATGTGAAATTTATAACAATTTATTTTTTAAATGATGTACACATATTGCAATCATGATGAATGAGGAAGAATGAGGTCTTATAACTAAATGAAAAGAAAAAAGAACATTTAAATTGATTTTGAATATTGTAAAATAGTTTTGTATATACCTTTCTCTTAGATCTATTATTTATTATTTTTTGTAGCTTTGTATGTAAATATGTAAGTGATACAATTTTGTATCCTTTGTAATTACATAACTCCTACTATTTTTAGTTCGTCTGTTTTGCCTTTAAAATTTTGTAGTTCTCTATCTTCCCTTCTCCCCTAATTATGTGAGATTGGACTTTTTCTAAGTTTTTTAATTATCTAATTCATTTTAAATTCAAAATTATAATTTTAGTTCAAGTAGTCATAGTCACCATAGCGTAGGTGCTTTTCCAGCAATGAAACATAAGATAAATAGAAACCGCATAGGCAACTTCTATAATGTAACAAGTGAATGGTGACATGGATAGCTGTATGCATAGGTATTTTTTTGATAATGAAGTATAAGATAAATACAAAATATGTTGGCAACTTCTATAATGTATTTGAAAAATAGATTTCTAAATTCATCATGTGAGATGAGACAATATTCAATATTTCTATAATGTAACAAGTGAATGGTGACATGGATAATGAGTGTCGAGTTGATTAAAGAGATGTGAGAAAGATGAGCTTAAACATTTTTATAGATGAATAATTTGAAGCACTTTAGTGAATGCTAAAACAAATAAAAGAAATTATTTTAGCTAACATTCTAGTTCATGAATGTTTAGATAATGCACAGAATTCTTTCTCTTAAAAATGGAGTACAAATATTGAATTGAAATATTGAGATAAAAATTAGATGCACATTGCTTCTAAAAACTTGTTATTTAATTATTAGACTATGAAAACATCAAATCTCTTCTTCTATCTCATGTTTTATAAATGAAAAGATAATTTGTTGAATTCTAACTTACCATTTATTATGTTAAATTTTATTTTTTTTAAATTATAATAAAAAATATATCTTATATATATTCGAACTTAAAAACTCAATTATCAGTACAAAAAGCTTTCAAATTTAAATATATAATCAAACCTTATTTTATATTAAAAAGTTTCATGAATAAATTGAAATAAAATATAATATAACTTCTAAATTAAAAATTATTGAAGTAATTAATTATTAATCTGATTTTATTTAATATTACTAAAGAAAAATGATTCACTAACCATTTTTGTAGTAATATGATTAATTATATTATTGAAATATATATATATATATATATATATATATACACTGATTCATCAATTATAATCAATAATATGTAAACTAAAAATATGAACAGAAATATTAATATTTTTATAATTCTGAGCTTCACAATGTATTTAAAAAAACACTCATCTCGGTCTGGGTTTTTTTGGTTGAACTCTACGGTACATAATCCTTCTATTCTTTAGCCATATCCAAACAATGACTGGTGATAATTAATGGTCTCCCGGTCCAAAAACATACATTGAATTATCACTTAAACATTTCCACGGTGCAATGTAGCTTTGATTCGCTGCATGGTGTTGCAAACAAGATTGGCGATGGCTTTTTGAGATTCCAGTGGAAGTTTAGCAGTGGGAAAATTACTCCCAACAACTTGAAACGCTGCTGTAAGTAATGAGCCTCCACTCGCCCCTCTATCCAATCCACTGTTACTTCTGTTTTCTGTTAGCTGATCCAATGAACTATTTCCTAAGAGTGATGTGTTTGCAGGTGAACCATCTGGTTGTATTGCAAATCCGGAAGGAAGAAGGGCTATGGAAGAAAGTTCTCCCTTCATTGCAGACTCAATTGCTCCAACATCTAGGGGTGAATAAACAAGAAACCCACATGCATCTATGCAACTCTCTTGTAGTATCAGCTCCTTAGAATCCTGCATATTATAATTTAAAATCATACGTTAATAATATACACCATAGATAAGCCCCCAGGGTTGTGTTTCAACAGTATGCCATTGTTTCGTTGACTATTAGGTTACGAGTTCAATCCTGATTTATCCGTGGTGCGTGGACTGGGGCGTTTGCGCGGTGCTCGAGGGACTAGTGTGATGGATTCGTCCACGGTATCGCGCGCCCATGTGTGTCCCTGGTCCTCAAATCCCTCCAAGAGGATTTGATAAATCACTATAAAATAATAATAATAATAAAAATAATATAAAATAATAATAATAATAAAAATAATATACACCATATACAAGGGTAAAATGATTGAAGAAATGATTGAATTTATTACCTGAACATGAAATAGAGAAATGCAGTTCCCTGGGTGAGAGCCATTTGCAATGTGTTTTATTTTTTGCATCAACTTTCCTTCCATTGTCATATCCCACTTCACCAAGAAAATAAAATTCCCTCAAATAATACATCTGAGTAAGAAGTGGAAGCAGCTAGTTTGACAGGCAATGCAGAAACTGTAGAAACATTGTAGGCATATATACCTTTGATCTCATCCGTTCATCTCTAAGAAAATCAAATAATCTTTGTGGAGAGACTGGAAGCCAGAGAGAAGTTGCAGCACATATGATAACTCCCTTAGGTATTAAGCTCATTCTTGCAGTGATTCTAACATTGTCATGCCATTGAGGCTCAGATAAATGGGTAGTTGATGCACTTATATTCTGACAGAAGAAGTTGGTCATACTTTGAGCCAGTTTCATTATACTTCTCTCTTGATCTACACAAGGCTATGCATTAATTGCTTGGTGATATAGCATTAAAAAACTATTAAAGGAGGGTGCTCTGCTATTCCTAATGGATACCCACCTCCACGTTCTGTGGCCATGAAACTAACTAGACGCTGGCATTGCTTCTCGAGTGTTGTCACCCACCGTTTTGCACCAAAGGCCATTCCACTTTTCACCACCTGTTTATACATTCCATCAACCCCTCTGTCTTGTGTCTCACTGTGCTCCACCCATGTGACCTTGATCACATTCATAATATTCACAAAAAAATGAGGTGTGCATGTAATTAGATTTTCTCATAAACTATTTTTTTTCTTTCCTAATTTATATATCTATTCTAACACCTGTTATGTTTTCTGCGTTGTTTGATCTAGGAAAAACCTTCCCTAATTTTAAAAAATCAATAATAAAATATCAAGGTACAGGTCTATTAAAAAAAAAATACAAACTATTTTGGTGATGTATTTATGTTTCTGACTTCAATTTTCCAAACCACCTGCAATCTACTGCTAATATGTTATAACCAATCTTCTTAGCACTTTCACAGTGCCATGAATACCCTTTATAGAGAGGATATAAAATAAAAATGGTGACAAATACCCTGACCATTTTAGATTTAGCATGTACATACCCTTGAGAGTCCATCAGGAAGTTTTTGAATAATACAGCCTGATGGACGTTTGAAATGGAGGCCCTTAAAATTGTGGCGAATGCTTTCTTCAGAGAAATCTACAATTTCCCAATCTCCCTCAGCTAGCCTATAGCAATACCGAAGGAAATATGTTTTTCGTGTGGAAACCGAAGGTGAAAGAACTTGTAGCTCTGCATACATCTGGTAATACAAAATGTTTTAAGTTCTGTTGCTTCAAATTTAGGGGGGGAAAAAAAAAATTACCTTTGTTGTTCTGATAGTAAAATGCATCTAAACTTCATAAAACCCTAATTCTATATGGACACACTTACCAACTGAAGCAAACATTCTTTGTGAGACGGTGGAAGCCCTGGGTTTAGAACTTCAAGTGTGTTGGCTGTTGTTACAACAGAGGGAAACATGTATATCCATTTGTTCTGCTAAGACATTCGGTTTCATTTGCTTTAAGAAATCTTTCTTACTACCGCAAAATATTTTGCAAAACGAAAATTAAAGACAAGATTTTCACAGTCTAACAGATTAAGAAATAAAATTTTCAGTCTCTTAGGTGAAGAAATAAGTTTTTTGGAAAAATTATGAAACAAAATTTATATACCACATGATCCATACATACCACATCCATGAAGGCATCTACCATTGCAAGCGGGCTCATCATAACAACGCAGGTATCCCGGGTAGCTTCTCTCTGCAAGTAGTAGTTGTTGCTGTTGTGTTTGAAAGGAAATAAAATAGCATACCTCTCCAAATTCAAAACCTGTGTTATGCCTTTCTTCGACCAAAGAGATCCATCTATGAATGCCATTCCAAACAGTTCCTGAGCGGCAATCATGGCAGATTGTAATGCATAGGATTTTTCCAAACCTTTAACAGCCCCACACGGCCTGATGGTGGCGTTAGCTGAAGTGTAACATGGAAGCATAATATCACTAGTGGTGGTCGTAATAGGCTTCCCAGAGCTGCACATTTGGAGTCCTGGAGAGGGCTTAACCGGCTCCAATGGCTCAATTGATCCTACAGCTTCTGAAGTGAGGGGGTAAACGCTCTTAACCTGCATCTTTATCAATAAATATCATACTGTGAGTGTCATTAGGGTTTGGAAAAGAAAATATTATTAAAGATTTAATATTTTTACAGTCTATTAAAAAAATATTAGTTTTTGGAAAAAAGGTGTAATAGATAAAAATGTATAATAAGTTTTTGATACATATTTGGATTACAGTCTATAATACATCATCAAAAATAAACCTATATACAAAGAATAAAACTCAATTATATTTAAAAACTATTAAATATAATTAAATTTAACTGTTAGTACACATTTATAGATAATGATTCAAAATATGGATCAAATATCATACACATCCTCATTACAGGCATACTTCGTCACTTAAGCCGGAGTTCTCCAAACACAAAAGATGCATATATTCTTTATACGCCAACTCTGCTGACAAATCTGACCCCGGGCATGCTGGACAAACAGCTATCTGAAGTGCTTCCTTCAGTGCTTGGTTTTCAGTTCGGAGATTTCTGTTCTCAGAACGAAGCCTCGCGTTGTCTGCACGTTCCTTCTGAACCTGCACAACACCTATGTCAGATTTTTTTTCAAAATCTTAAAAAACAAACAATGATTTTTAAAAGGGTCATTTTTTTAATGACATGGATTTGAAATGAAAATAGCATGGAAAAAATTGTAATTTAGATTGGTGAGAATGATGGTTGTTTATATCTATCTATGAAAGGTATAAATCATTTTACATATTTATACAAAGAATCAAATGATTAAAATCAGGATTGTTTTAAGAAACTCACTGATTTAAATGTATGTTTACTCAATATCTTAATTCTTCTATATAATGAACAAAAATACTGACATTCTATATAATTCAGTGATTCCATATAATACTTTTGAACATATCAAAAAAATGAAAATAACATAATTAAAAAAATACAGCAAACAAACCAACCTCGATTTGAGAATGCCGGTTTTGGAACCAGAATTGCACCTTTTCTAGTGTGATGCCCAGTTTAGTGCCTAGCTCCTGCTTCTGCTTACTGGCAGGATGGTGGCACTCCTTAAACAACCTGTTGAAGGAAAAATATAGAATATTAGCCGTCAATTACATGGAATATAGCATTAAATGTAACCGTTGAAGAAGAAGAAATCTTACTCTTCCATCTGTTGAGTTTGTATATCAGTAAGGCGTTGATAGTGTCTTGATATCCTGGACTGCTGCTGCTTATCAACATCCTCCCCGACAGCTTTGCTCTTCTGATCTTCCATGAAATAATATCGCCTACTGCTGAATTTGATTTGAGTCACACTGCCATTTCATTTGTAATTGTTTCTTGAAAAAAATTTCTTTTTATAACTTTAAAAAAGCAATTTTAGGTAGAAGACTTTAGAATTTACTGGCATTCTTCATAAATTAATCATCATTAAATTTTTTTTGGGAGGTTGGTGAACTTTGCAAGGTAAATTTGTTACTTTGTGTTTTAAATTTTATATTGAATTATAATGATTGTTATATATATATATAAAAAAGAAGTAGTAGTGTTTTTATTGTTATTATTTTTTCAAATTTCAATAGATATATTAATTTATTTTTGAAAAGTTTAATTATTTAAAAAAGAACATATTTTATTTAAAGAAAATATATTTTATTTAAAAATATTAAAATAGAGACTCCATTATTTAAAAAGAACTTGTTTTATTTAAAGTGGATATGTTTTTTAATTTAAAAAGTGAAGGACAAAACAGAGCTTAAAAATCAAGAAAAACAAGAAAACACCCAAAAATTTTTCCTTGCTCACAATGTTGTGCCCAAGGCGTCTTTATATAGAATTTGAATCCAAAAATAACTGAAACTAAACTGATTGCTTAACTAATCCTTAACTAATCTTCTAACTGCTTAAACAAACTGACTTCTAACTGTCAGTTAACTAACTAAATGTTAACTGCTTGCATGCAAGAGGAGGGAGGTGGAACAGTTAGTTAAGTTGTGGATGGAGAAATTATCTCCAGCTGATCTTCAGTTTCTAACACTCCCCCTTAATTTCTACCAATAACAACTTTAGCATTTACAATGCCTAAATTTTCTCATTCTTGCCACAACTGCTTGGCTAGTGGCTACCATTGATGGCATACATCTCTTCACTCATTCTATCTACCAGCTTCAGCTAGGATGCTTTTCTTTTGCAGAATACACTGCCTCTCATGCGGAATACACCACCTTGCGAAATACATCGCCTTATATGTGGAATACACCACCTTGATATAGCCTAGATTGAGGCTACGAACAAATACAATTGCTCAATGAGCGTTCACTCAGCATTTAAGACTGAGGAGTAGCCTGTCGAAAGGTTATCAACGGACATGCTTATGTCCAACACTGCAAGTTTCCTGCTTGCTTACCTTTCTTTCACCCGACGCGTAACTGTTCAAGTTTCCTCCAAGAATTTTGTTGGGTTCTTTCCACATTAGTCTAGATTTGCCAACGATCAGCCTGATCTTCAAACACTTTGACAGCTTCACTCGGATACTGATTATGCTTTTCAGCTGTGCCTTGACTGCAAACTGCAATCTTTATCACCTTCCCACACTTTGCGTGTCTCAATAGGCTCTTTTCTTCCTGACAGCAGCTCCCCAAAAACTACCAGGCTCCTCCCACTATCTCAGGCCTGTGCTCTGTCTTCACGCTTCTGCAGAAGCTTGACTGCTTCTGCTGCTTATTTTTTTTTCTTCTTCTTTCTTACCCCACGAGCTTTCTTAATTTCCTTCTGCCTCACCCTTTCTTCAAAAATGGACCCCTTGTGGGAAACCCTGACTGCAGATGCACGCGCTTGTCTTGGTTGCTTCCATTTACGGCTGGAAAATTTTATGGCAATGACGCTGTCGTAAGTGGGCTTTTTGTAGATGGGTTTTTCTTGCCCTTCGACAGTAATGGCGGTGCGCTTAGCCGAGGGCTGCTCAATTTCTATTGGGAATTCATGGTCTTCATTTTCTTCTTCTACCTCCCGCAAGCGCTTTCACTTTTTTCTTTCACCGCCCAGGCCTTCGTCTAGGCGTCTAAAATCTAGTGTACATGCCATTAAAATGGCAGAATAGCTAGAAGGCTAAAAGGCTTCTACGGCTGGGATTAACACCCGTCCAACCCCAGACTTCTACCTATTCCCAAGTTCAACGCCTTCAAATTTTTGACTGGGCTACCACAATGGATGGCGATGAAAGATCGCAGCAGAAGTCAAAAAATCGCACAACAAAAGTCAAAAAAGCGCAAGTTAGAAATTTGTTTTTCTTTTTGAAGCGTAATCAGGAAGAGCGTAGCCTATTCATTGATCCGCAGGGACGTGGAGAGTCAGGACAAGGAGAAGTGCATTAGTTTTTGCCCAGCACAGCAGTCGTAGCAGTTAGCCGTAAAGAAGAGGCACAGTCTTGTAAGGGTGCTATAGCAATTGCTGATTGGTTTAGAGAGCAATTGCTGGATTATTATACTCGCACAAAGACTATGGGAGAAGTGGACGAGAATCTCCTTATATGCTTGGCTGACCTCTTCACCCAGATTTATACCCAGAAGAGGATTTAGTCGCTTCAGCAATTGACATGGCAATGAACAATAGTATTTCTCAGCCTCAAATTCCCATTTTCAATGGTAAGAATTACGATTTTTGGGCAATTAAGATGTAAACTTTGTTTTGCTCACAAGAAGTTTGGGATTTGGCAGAGAGTGGTTTTGTAGAACCGTAGAACGAGGCAGCCCATTTGGCATTAACTCGAGCACAAAAGGACGAGCTTAAGGAAAATAGGAAAAAAGATGCAAAAGCTTTATTTATAATCCAACAGGGACTGGATGAATCAATTTTTTTTAGAGTTGCAGCAGCAACAAGATCTAGAGAGGCATGGAAAATCTTGGAGACTACCTATAAAGGTAATACAAAGGTAAAAATTGCTAAATTGCAATATCTTAGGTGAAGTTTTGAAAATTTGAAAATGAATGATTCAGAATCTATAGACCAGTTTATGGGTCAAGTGTTGAATATAGTGAATCAAATTAGATCTAATGGAGAAACAATCACATATCAGAAGATTATAGAAAAAATACTTAGGAGTTTACCTAGTAAATTTGATGCAATAATTGTAGTTATTGAGGAAACCAAGGATTTGGAACAGTTATCAGTAGATGAATTGATGGGTTCTTTGTTAACACATGAATCCAGAATGAATAGGAATAACAATACTTCTCTTGAGAATGCTTTCAAGTCACATGTATCATTTGGCAGAGGAAGAGGAAGAGGAAGGTCAAGCTTCAGAGGAAGAGGTAGAGGCACAACTGGAAGGAACAATCCAGATCAAGGTGAAAACAGTAATCAAAACTACAACAATAGAGGACATGGCAACAATCACTTCTAGAAAAGTTCACAGAGGTTTGATAAATCTAATATTCAATGTTATTATTGAAAGAAATATGGACATTATGTAAGTGACTGCAGAAGAAAACAAGGATATGTGGACAAGCAGAATGCTAATTACACAGGTGAATGTAGTTCTAATCTAGGTGAATCTAGTTCTAATCCTGGAAGCTTATTTCTCACTTGTCATGTTACTCAAGAAAAAGCTAGAGATATTTGGTTCTTAGATAGTGAATGCAGTAATCATATGACAGGAAATAAAGAATTTTTTGCTAGTCTTGATGATTCTGTAAGATCTGAAGTGAAATAAGGAAATGATATCAAAGTGGATGTAATGGGTAAAGGTGTAATAAATGTTTTGGCAAAAGATGGTGAAAGAAGGTTTATACCTGATGTTTATTTTGTACCTTTACTAAAGCATAATCTTATGAGTATTGGATAGTTAGTACAGAAAGGTTACAGAGTATTTTTTATGGATAATGTTTGCACAATACTGGACAAGTTTCCAAGTGACAGGTTGATAGGAAAAGTGGAGATGACCAAGAATTGGATGTTCCCTCTTCGAATTCAGTGCATCCAAGGAGAAGAGGAAGCCCACTTCAAAACCATACAGCTAGACCAATCATGGCTATGGCACTTAAGGTATGGACATTTACATTTTGGAGGTTTGAATTTGTTACAAAAGAAAAATATGGTGAAGGGTTTACCACCAATAAAATAGCCAGGAAGTTCATGTGACAATTGTATTCTGACAAAACAGCATAGAGAGAGCTTTCCAGTAGGAGTCTCATATAGAGCAAAGGTAATATTGGAGCTAGTCCATAGTGATTTATGTGGACCAATGAAAACTCCATCATTTAGAGGTAGTACTTATTTTCTAACCTTCATTGATGACTTTAGCAGAAAGACATGGATTTATTTTCTCAAAAATAAGTCTGAAGCCTTCGAAAAGTTTAAAGAATTCAAGGCAATGGTTGAAAAGCAGAGTGGTTGTTATATCAAGGTACTTAGATTAGATAGAGGAGGTGAATATATGTCTAATCAATTTCAAGATTTTTGTAGGTATCATGGCATCAAAAGGCAATTGACTACAAGGTACACACCACAGCAGAATGGTGTAGCAGAAAGAAAGAATAGAACAATCATGGAGATGGCAAGAAGCATGTTGAAAGCCAAACACTTGTCAAATGAATATTGGGCAGAAGTAGTAGCATGTACAGTATATATTCTGAATAGAAGCCCAACAAAGAGTGTCAGAGATCGAATTCCACAAGAAGCGTGGAGTGGTAAGAAACATAGTGTACATCATTTCAGAATTTTTGGTTGTATTGCATATTCTCTTATACCATCTAAATTGAGAAGAAAACTTGATGATAGAGGTGAGAAATGCATTTTTATTGGCTATAGTGAAGAATCAAAGGCTTATAAGTTGTATAACCCAATTTCAAAGCAAGTGATCATTAGCAGAGATGTTGAATTTAAGAAAGCAGAAGCATGGGATGGTAGCACCATCACAATTGGAGCACCAATTCTAAAAATTGAAGAAGAATCTGAAGAATAAAATTTTCAAGGTGATCAATCCTCTCCACAAGCAAGAACAAGCACTCCAATAAGAACACCTAGGAGGTTTGAAAAAGGTGAATCATCTAGTCATGCATGTCACCCTACTCCGAATTCACAAGTGATGAATCAAATCCAACTCTTGCTACTTTAAGATCAAGATTGAAAGGTAAGAAAATGAGAAATTTGAATGAGATTTATAATCAAGAAGAAGAGAAATTAGATTTGGTTTCAAATTTTGCTCTTTTCACTCATGATCCTATGTATTATGAAGAAGCAGTTAATGAGAAACAATGGATAAAAGCAATGGATGAAGAGATGAATAAAAATCTTGTTCCATAATCACTGTAGCAATCTGTATGTTCTATTTTCTGTTTTTATATATTTTTATTTTCTAACAAAAAAAACATATTTTATTTTAAAAAAGTATGTTTTTAATTCAATTACCAACAACAAAATTAACAATTATTAATTATAATAAATTTCAAACAAAAATATTTTTACAATAACAATTAATATAATGAATCTTCAAAAGAAAATTATCTCAAGGTCTACCTCAAACATTGAATCCTAAGAAAAAAGGTAGGTCAAATCCTACCTTAAGGGCTTAAAGATAGCAATCAGCAAGGAAAAAATGTGGATGTCATATTAAATAAAAATAGTTTGTACTCTTCATAAGTAAAATAACTTTGGTTTCATCATCTAAAGTAAAGGTAAATCTTATTTGCAAGCAATTAAAAGGGAAGTGTTAATAATTAAATATTTTTAAGTTTATAAGTATTTAAAAAAGATTTGTCAATAATTAAATATTTTTAAGTTTGGGGTTATAAAATATTTAGAAATAGTTTGCACTCTTTAAAAGTAAAATAATTTTGGTTTTTTCATCTAAAGTAAAGGTAAATTTTATTGGTAAATATTTAAAGAGAAATGTTAATAATCAAATGTTTTAAGTTTACAAGCATTTAAAAGAGAATTGTCAATAATTAAATATTTTAAGTTTGAAGTTATAAAACATTTAAAAAGGAAAAATTTATTGAATAAAAAATAAAATGTTTTTCTTAATATATCAAGATTATATATAAATTTGTTATTATAACTGTAATTTTTTTAATTCAACAATTAAAAAAAATGCAAGTTCATTTTTACAAATATACTTATTCCAAAAAAAAAAGTTTTATCATATATAAATATTTAAAATTGTTTTATATAAATATTTATTGGTTGTTAAAGTTGTATTATTCTAAAATATTTATTTAGAATAAATTATTCATTTAAATTAAGTGTTAATGGTATATTTTGATCATTTTTTATTGTGTCATATTTTTTAATTTTCTTTTTATTATGTGATATTAGTTTGTATGAAAATAAAATCTTAATTTTAATTCAAGAGATCTATAATAATATAAATGTCCTATTGAATTAAGATTTCTATAAAAAAAAAATATGAAAAAGCATCAAGCATTTATTTTTATAATAATATATTAAATATTTACAAAAAATGTATAAAAATTAAGAAAGTATTTAGAGAGAATCAATTGTAATATTGAAATTCACAATAACAACATATTACATCACAAAAGTTTTCATAATTAAAACATCGTTATATTTATTAATGATTTTTTTCAGTATTATATATCACTGAGAAATTTAATAAATAGAGAGTACTTTAAAAAATTACTAACCTTAAACATATGCCCAAAAATACATTTTTTCACTCATCATTTATTAACTCAAATATTAAATTAAAGTTTTTCGTGTTTTTATACTAATTAAAACAAATTTAAGCGAAAATTTTGAAGTCTTCAATATAAGGAACACAATTATAAAAAATATTTGTGCATACCTCTCACTTCCAGAAAACCATGTTTTATATGGCCCTCGTTCCCCAAAAAAAAATAACTTGATGGTTATGAGGAGGTTCAATGTTTGTTCTATTTTTTTTTTTTTTTTTTTTTGCATAAGTGCATCTTGCCATTTTCCCCTTCTCTTGCACTATCAAATCATGACGATTTTTTCCACATCATTAGGTATTCAACATATTATTATAAACTCTATTTTCATCATTTTTCTCTAGTTTTAGAATTTTAATTTGGTATGACTTAATGTTTATTATAAACTCTATTTTCATCATTTCTTCTCTAGTTTTAGAATATTAATTTGGTATGACTTAATGTTTTACATATTTTTAGATTTAGTTAAATCTTTATAAATATGACTTTGTTATAATTTAAAATGTATATATTTATATTAAATTTTAGTAGAAATATATATATTATTTAATATTTTTTATTTTTATAAGGTTAAATATTATTTTAGATACATCTAAAAAAATTTAAAGTTGTTTGATGTGTTTTCTCTCCTAAAGTTAGATCTTGTTTCACATATAGTTAAATTTGAATTTATATTATTTTTTATGATTTATTATATTATAAGATTTTTTTTAATCAATTTTAAGATTTAATCTTAATACGTATAATTATTTTTAAAATTTAGTTATTAATATTTGATAATGTAAGTTTTGACCTATTTTTAATTTAATTGACGTAATTAGCTAATTTAGACCTATTTCACCACGTAGCTCTATTCTAAGTACCTAAACATACATATCCCTTTCTAAGTAACTATCTTATGTTATTTTAGTGTCAATTTTTAACGATTAAGAACATTTGTGTAGGCATAAGAACAGGCATCCTAGATTTAAAATTTCACATGTTTCTTTTAACCCCTTTGCATTATTTTTATGGACATCCTAGATTCCTAATTTCTCACATTTACTTTCATGAAAATATTGACTAATATGGGTTAATAGTGAAAGTTTGTCTTGACCCCTATGGATTGATCCTAACCTTCACCTTAGGAATGGTTACTTTTCAAATTTAGACCCTCCCTTATAGGTTGGTCTATATTTTTAGGATAGGTTGCGTGAAGTTTTTCCCTTTTGGAGTTATATAAAGGCACACCTAGGTCACCTATTACATCACTTGGCAATCACTTGGAAATTTCAATATTAATGCACACTTACACTATTGCCCACTAAACAAAGTTTTCATATTCTTCCAAAACCTAATTCTAATCATTTGAAGGAGTCCTTAGCCAATTCAAGAGTCTTTTTTATCCAAGTCAAGCAAATAATAATAAAGTATTCAATCCATCTCTAGATGCAATCATGTATCAAAAGAAGCATAATTTTATAAATCACTCTAAGTGGGAGAATTATGTGAGCTTGATTTCCCTCTTTAGAGTATTTGATATGTGGGTAATGATTAATCATCATGAGGTTATTCGAGTAATCTCATCCCATTATGCTCCCCCATTTTTTTATAGGTTTTCCACTTTTACAAGACCTATTAGGGTTTGTAACTTTGAATAAGTTATTTTTAGGTCATTTAGTACATCTAAAGGTCAATTTTATACACATAAGAGTGTTATAAGTAACCATAAAGAATTATGGCTTAATTTCTTTAATTTTATACATAAAACATAATCGACTAGTAGAGGAAAGTAGTGTTAGTCAATCTTGTTCCCTTCTCAATGTTCTCGACAATGAGTATTTTTAATTCTAGTTTAAATTTTTTAATCATAATCAGATTTTTTGATTAGTTCTAGGCACTTTCCAGTTTCATAGATTTAGATCACAGACTGTAAATAGTTAAGTCTTTTGTTGTTGTTGTTTATTGTTAATCTTATTTTATTCGATCATGCATCGTCTATATCAATACTTTCAAATCATTATGCTTGATGCAATATCTTTTATAGATTTTATTAGTTTTAAACTCTTTTATCTTAATTAGAGTTAATACACCTATTAATTCTAAATTATGATAAAGCATATTAGTTAACCTACATTTTATTCGAGCATCACTTCAAAAAAAAATCCTAGTATTTAGATAAATACCTGATATCTGATACTAAAATAATCTTCTTTTGATCTTAGATCTAATATTTGATGCAAAAATAATTTACTTTTGACCTCATATTTAATAGCTTCAACACTAAAATCACTTTATTTTTACCTTGGATTTTAAGGGAATTTATGATTGTCCATACAAAAATAAATAAATCATAATTTTATGTTGCTTACTTCTCAATTTCTAAGGAATTTATGGTTATGTTAGATGAGCTTTTTTTGTTTTAATTTCTCTTATTTTCCATTAGATTTTGTCTTCCCCTACTAAGAAACATCATTAGAAATCATGTAATTAATCAAATCAAATTCAATAAGGATCAAACATTTAATGAATATCTCAACATCTTTAGATGTCTCGTTCTAATGTACAAAGTACATGTATGGTTGTCACTACACGAAGGGGACATATAATTTATTCCATTGTACCAAACCTTACTCAATTGCCTCCCCATCCCACAAATACAACCAAATGATATGATCTTATGAATCAGCTATAATATACCCTATTATATTTACTTCAAACAATGCCCATCTATAAATATAGCCTTTATGTGGATTTAAAATAAACCATGGTACCAAGTGATGCAGAACCTCCTTATATTTCTTCCATTGTTAATACATTACAATGGACTGAAGAAGGTAAATACTTTGGGAAAAATTATATACCTCTTTAACATATAATAGATGCACACCTTCCATTATATATTCAAATATGAATACATAATAAGGTGGTCAAATCAGCATTACTTGATAATGGCTTAGGATTAAATATATATAAGATATATTTTATTAAATTATCGGGTATATAAGCTAATTACCTCAATCATTATGATATGAACATCTATGTATTTGATAATATCCCAAGGAAATTATTATGAAAAAATTACATTGCTTATCCCAGTGGGTCCTAGAATAGTGGATACAGTTTTCCAAGTTATGCCTAATGGTATCAATTTCACTCTTATGCACATTAGTAGTCATTGGATTAATCTTCGTGAGGTGATCATAATGGTTTCATTTATCAATAGAATTTTTTTTAGGGTTGAATCCCTCCTAGGGTTTATGCATGGTTGGTCTTAACACTTGTAGGTGTGAGAAAGGTAAAGAAACTCGTAAAAAGACTCACAATAATGATGTGGAGTCTAGAACTTATGATCCATGTATGTCAGAGATGGTTTATCAACTTTAGTCAAAGTTACAAGGCATAGTGTAGAAATTTGATCTAGATGCAGTTAAAGGGGACATCATAGGGATGAGAGGGGACCTGAATGGATTGTGGGAACAATTACAAAAAATATCTATGTAATTGTCCAAATTTATAGCTTGGTCTTTGTAAAATAACCCTTCACCACTCTAGTTTGGTTCTCCTCCTTGAAATAATCACATCACCAATCTAGGTCTGAAGCTGATGTTTCCAAAAGTGGACTTGCACAACTTTTATGGTAATGATCCACTCACATGGATCACTCATATTGAAATTTTATTTGATCTACATCAGACTTCATGTTTGAAAAAGGTGGTCATGGTCTCTTTATAGATTGAACCTAACCAATTCATTTAGTATCAATGGTTATGTGCTCAAAATAAAAAGAAGGGTCTCTCAGTTTCCTAGTCTATATTTTATGAGGATCTACAGCTCCACTATTGTAACAATGTCTCATAAATATACTCTAGCCAACTATCCAAACTATTCCAAAAAGGGAGTGTAAAGGATTATATTCATCAATTTTAGAATCTCCCATTACATGTGGCAAACATCACTGAATAAAATTTGACTAACCTATTTTTGGGTGGCCTTAAAGATAACATCCAATTGGAGGTTCACATGTTTAGTCCTATTTTAGTATCTAAAGCCATCTCAAGGGCACACATGACAGAGGAAAAAGATCTAATCAAATGAATAACTTTCACTAATTTTTATGAACAAACTTTCTTGGCATGATCACTTCCTCAACCTACCTGATTGACCCCTCAGCAAAGTGAGGATAAGTGTGCAAAAGTTTTGTGTTTTGGCTATGATATAAAATGAAGAAAATAACATCATTGTTCTAAAAATAAGTTATTTTACATTGAAGATGTTAATGAGGATGAATAAGATGATGAGGCCTTAATTGTATATTTGGATGAACTTGAGGATGAATCTGAAGATTCTCAACCTAATATTTCATATCATGCACTTTCAAGTATTAGCACTCCTTAAACTCTTAAGGTGGTGGATTTCCTCAAGAAACAAAAGGTGACTATGTTGATTGACTCTAGGAGTATGCACAACTTCATAAATAGTATGTTGGATACTCATTTCAACTATTTTATTTACCGAAATCTATAATTTTAGGTCATGATTGTAGATGGTGGTACCGTTAAGTGTTCTAGAAAATTCCATAGCATTAAGCTTATTATGGTAGACTACATGTTATATTCTCCTATGTTTTTTATTCCCATTTGAGGGGTTGATATTATTCTAGGAGTGTAATGACTCACCACTTTGGGCACTATTGAAATGAATTTATAGGAACTATTAATGCACTTCCATCTAAAATTTGAGACATTTAAACTTCATGGATTATGGGCTAACTCTACACAATTGGTTAGTACCCATTAGATGATGAAGATTCTTAGAAAATGTGTTGAAGGATTTATGGCTCCTTGCTTCCATAGATGTTCAACCAACCAAGGAGTCTACTCATCCTGATTTACAAATGGTGTTAGATGACCAATTTTTTATTTTTGGTGACATACCAAAAGGAATCCCACCAAGCCAATCACATGATTATACCATCAAAATAATTCCTAGAAGTACACCACCCAAAATTAAACCCTACATGTATCCCTATGCTTATAAGAGTGAAATTTAACATATGATATAGTAAATTTTAGAGGTAGAAATCATCTAACACAACCAAAGTGAATATTCCTCTCCAGTGGTCATGGTGTGGAATAAGTATGACACTTGGATGATGTGCCTAGAATATAGAGAACTCAACAAGTACACCATCAAAGATAAGTTTCATATTCCAATAATTGATTATTTGATAGATGAATTACATGGTGTTGTTTATTTTACCAAGTTAGATTTTCAATTTGGATATCATCAGATTAAATCCATGAAGAGGACATACCTAAAATAGATTTTAGAACTCATGAAGTCCATTATGAGTTTATGTTCATGCTTGTTGGCCTCATAAATGCACCATCTACATTTCATATTTTGATAAATATTGTTTTAGGCCATTGTTGAGAAATTTGTGTTGTGTTTTTTTATGACATCCTCATTTACAACAAAAATTGGGAAGACCATTTGAAGAATGTGAAACAAGTACTCTCATTTCTAGAATAATATCAACTTTATGCCAAGTATTACAAATATGTTTTTGGAATATTAGAGTTGCAGTACTTGGGTTATTTTTTTACATGAAAGAGTGAAATTTGATCCTAAAAATATCCAAGCGATGATGGACTTGTGGGTTCCTAAGAAACTCTAGGGATTTCTGAGGCTAACTAGTTATTATCACAGGTTTGTCAAATATTATGGTAGCATCGCATTCCCACTCACATGTTTTTTAAAGAAAGACTCTTTCTAGTGGATTGATACAACTATAAATGCATTTGAATAGTTGAAAATGGTTATGTGTACCACTCCAGTTTTGGCTACTCTTGATTTTTATAAAACTTTTATTATGGAATGTGATGCATCAAGATATGACATGGGGCTTATATTCATGAAATAAGGAAGAGCACCTGCATTTAAGAATCAAAAATTTAATGGAAACAATAGGCTCAATACAATATTTAATAAAAATATGATGGTTATTTTTCATGCGGTCAAGCAATGGAGACTTTATCTAATGGGTTATCACTTTTAGGTAAAGACAGATCATGATAGCCTCAAATGTTTTTTAGAACAACAATTATCTTTTAAATGGGTGACTAAAATGTTAGGCTATGATTTTAAAATAGTATATAAAAAAAGAAAAGATAATGTTATCGTAGATGCACTATCCTAAAGGGATGAATCAGTTAAGGCATTTTTATGTACAATGACCATTTGTCAAATAGATTGGCTGGAGGAAGTAAGATAAAAATGGGAGAATGATAGTGCTACCCATGATTTGATTCAAAATATTTAGAAGGTTTTTGGGGGATTTTTAAAAAATACATTGAAGGGGAATGCATTAAAATATAAATATATATTATACCTCTATAATAATTCTCTCCTCAAACATAAAATCCTTTAGGTACTTCATACATCTCCACTAGGAGGTCACTTAGGATTTTTAAAAACAAAACATAGAATCAATAAAAATTTATTTTTGGAAGGACTCAAGGGGGATGTCCAGAAATATGTGGTTGAATGCATGGTATGTCAATATAATAAAGGTGAAATCATTAAGACCCAAAGTCTTTTGCAGCCTTTATCCATCCCTATCTAATGTTTGGAGGAGGTTTCCATGGATTTCATTATTGAGTTATCGTAGTCTAAAGGTAAAAATGTTATCATGGTAGTTTTGAATTGACTCACCAAGTATGCTCATTTTTTCCCTTATCACAACCACTTTTTTTTAGTATAGTATTCTAATTTTCTTAATACAATTCATAAATTGAATGGTACTCCAAAGATCATTGTAAGTCATTGAGATCTCATATTTACTAGTAATTTTTGGACTAAATTATTTGCATGTTTGGGAACCTAGTTGGCTCATATCTCATCTTATCATCCTCAATATAATGGATAAATATAGGTAGTCAACAAATGTCTATAAGTGTATCTCTATTATTTTTTCCTGACAAATAGGATAAATGGGTTCATTAGCTACCATTTATTGAATGGTGGTATAGTAATTTTATTCATAGTGTATACACGTTATTTTAACCACTTTAATTTCTAAAATGCATGCCAAAATGATTTTCTATAATCACACAAATTCGATTGGAAATTAGTATTAAACCTAATTTACCTGCATAACTATTATTTTAATCCAAAATCATAGTGACACATCCCTAATTGGTAATGGATCATCTCACAATATTAATATGACCAAATGCATCCAATACCAATTCTAACCTTTATAAACATTATCAAAATCCAATTAAATGAATGTTTGATGGACAAAATAACATTGTCCAAGTCCCAGTCTTATAATTTATAATTAATCTCTGATTAATTAACCTAATCTTCCTTTAATAGGAAATTCCATGACTTTTTGGAATTATCCTATTTTCCTAAATCAAAAATGTTTTATTACCTCAAATACGTGATGCCATTCAACAAAGTCAATGATAAAAAGTAGGAGTGCAAGCAATCTCGTGAACTTATCTTACACAATCTTCCTCTTACACCCCTCTTACACATTCTAAGAAGTCTTCATTGCACCTTCTTTCTTTCCACACTCCAAAAAGGCCTTAAATAACATATTTTACAAAATCTATGTGTGAAATCATGAGTGTGAGGACTCATCATCCACCACTGATATTGATCTTGATTCAATGGTCTATAATCATCTTAATAGTGTATAAAAGTAGGTTGAATGGCCATTATAGACAAACTTTGTGAGTGCAGTGTTATTATGTCAAAATATAGCAAGAAGATTTGCTTTCTCATCTCATGTGCCAAGCCAAACCACAAATGAATAAGGGGAGATGCTACCCATGAAGCACTAGCATTAACAAATACTTCTAGATCATAAGTCAAGCTCATTATCTACATATTGATCATCAAATAAGTCTTCAAGGGAGGTAAAAAGGTTGTGTTTATCCTTCCAATTGCATTCCTTACTTGGTACCATCATAGCTAACCCAATGGATTAGACTTGAGTTATTATGTCTCTAATTTATTTTTGGTTATTTCACTAATAATTAACTAACTCCCTCTTTTATTTCTATTCTACATAATGGCATGCCTGATGAAAATCATTGACATTGGTATACCCTTTAATTAGTGTGTGTTTTAACCTTTTAGGACTTAAAGTATGTAAATCCTATGCTTGTTAAAAATCTAATTAGATTAAATTAGGGAAATAATATGCAATAAATATATCCACAAATTTTTTATGGAATTGACTAGATTTAACTTTTCTAAAAATAATAATAAATAGTGAAAGCAATGACTTACCTGGAAAACAATTGATACAAATGATTTGGGTGCTAAAAAATGAGATGTAAGTTGGCATAAGTGTCATAAACTAGATCCTAATGTCAGAACCCTCTTGGATAGTATCACAAAAATTGTACAGTCACACCATTATTAGAAAAGTGGTGCTAGTGTCCTAATATTGGTAGTAGTGTCCCATGTGCAGGATTGTCTCGAGTTTCTGGGTGCACATGTGTCTAGATCTCTAAGGTCTATTCTTGCATGAACAATTTATGGAACTTTATATTTTTTCTATAATGATTGATTTATTTTGAAAACCCTAATACTCCTTGTAGCTAGGGCATCTGGTTGACATGAGCTAAAAAGTGTGTTTATTAGTATAATAAATTGGACATCCTCAACACCTTATTGTGAAAAGAGTTGGCTACATACCAATACTCTGAGAAGGGATCAAGCTTAATGTAGTTATCCCCACCTAAGTGCTGGTGAAAGTACAAGTGATGTTAGTATTATAGTGGCCTTGAATGCCTTGAATATGGTTGAAAATGGAAATCTTGATAATTTGAGCTTAGGGTTATTGTAAATGGTAGTATGTAGAAGTAGGGCATAATAGGGATTGATAACCTTAATTGTGCTCAACTTGTTTAGAGTTTTAATGTGTATTTTAAATATTATTGCCATATAGTGGTTAAAGGGATAAAATTCATGTATTTAAACTTATTTATTACTTGTGTGGGTGATAAAAGATGTTTAGGTGAACCTTAGGAAGTTTTAGTTTTGAAAAGATATCTATTTGGGAAACTATAAGGCAAATGGCATTAGCGTTATTTTGGGGACACTAGCACCATGTGTTGCTAGTGTCCTTATTATGGTGCTAGTGTCTAATTGGTAGAACACTAGGCATGAAGGGATAAGATCAGGAAATGATGATTTAGGACTGCATTGGGGCTGATTAGGGATGCCCGTACCTTGCATGAAGGTTGGATAAGTGTGACAATAGGCTCTAGGATAGGTTTAGGGCTAAGCTAAGCATAGGTAGTCTCAATTAGAACTCTTATTACTTAAATACCACTTTTATGTGATTAAATTCCCCCCCCCACACTTTATTCTATAAATGTAGCAAAGCAAAATGATAAGGATAAAGGAAAAATAAGCATACCTAGGCTTACCTAGGAGGTGAAGCCCATGAATATGGGTCTGAGTATGTGAAGTTGGGTCTAATGTGTGTCCTACAAGTGAAACATGTGTCAATTAGTCCTTACTTAAGAGATATCAAAATCAAAAGACTAAACTAAGTAAATAAATAAAATTAAGTAAATATATGGGAAAGAGGAAAGGAACAAATACACCTCACTAGGTATGCAAACCAATGCATGACCTTAGTGACAACCTAAGTGTGTGCATGTATATAGTGATCAATTAATGAACATATTGGACTGAGTTGATGGATTACTCAATCCTCATGTGTGGGTGGATCAAGAACTCAATCTAGTTTTGAATCCATCATTCCCACCCCTGCTTGGTAGATCATGACCTGTGAATAGCTTGGATTGGACTGATGATGTGTCCAACCCTCTCATGTAAGTGGATCAAGAACTCAAGCAGGCTATGACTCCATCATTTCCCACCCATGTATAGTATATGCATTTGAAATTGAACTATGTGAAGTAATGTAAATGTCTAACTAGGTATATATAACTATGTATTTTAGCTCTACAACTATTCAGGTACATTAGGTAGTTCCAGGCCACTTGGTAATGCCAACCATATCATATGGATTAAGGCATGAAAATTGTATGCAACTTGGAATATGATTTCATGTGTATACAATGTATAAAATTATATGGAATATTTCATTCCATCTAATCAATTGGTGTGTATGTGAGCATATAAAAACAATGTTTCGCACACATGCCCCTAAATTTGATATCTGAGCATATGGATTATAGACTGAGTTGTAATAAACTATATATGGGCATTTGAACTGAATATGGGAATAGTCATGCTTCATATGATTTCCCCAATCTAACTAAATTGATATGAATATGAGCTAAACTAATATAAATCTTAGCAAAATCAAGTAAAACTGGTAAATCTATAACTAAATCTATGCAAACTTGTACTAAACTTTTTTGGGCAATCTAGGTTTTTCTAAATCTAAGGCTACAAGATAATGGCACCATGTCTTAGACAATAGTTCCATTTTTTAAAATATGTTACTAGTGTCTTAATTTGGGTGTTAGTGTCTTTTTAGTCTAATTTTTGTGCAACCATACTACTTTTTGGGTCACTATATTTATCTATGTCTAATTTTTTGTAACTGATCCTATGTCTTGAAAAATGTACTGTGAGTGAAAAATAGGAGTCTAATATCTATGAAAAACCCTTGTGAATGCCCCCTCTTTTGATGGGAGTTGTTGAACCTATGCAATAACTATCCTCAAAATAAAAAGCTCAACAAAATATGTGTTAATCGGAGTATATATGATAACAATGTGATAATCTAATCTAATGTGCATACATAACATTAGAATGTAAGATAATCTAAGCATAAGTATGTAGTGTAAGATGTATGTCTTGTATATAATTCACAAAGGTGTCAAGATAGATGTAATCAATGTATATAACAGCAAATCTGAGTAAAACTAGGTAGCTACCTAGGGGGATGGGGCATGATGTCCATCATAGCACCTAAGTAGAAAGAGTAGATGCATGAGGTCCCTCATGGAATAAAAAACTGGTGTGTGTAACAAGAAAAGACAAATGTCATGGATATTATGCATACAATAAAACATGCATACAAAACACATGAGGCACGTAAAGTAGGACAAGGGGCCATAATATAAGGGACATGTGCACATGTCACTAAATTTGAGAAAACAAGACATACAAGGACATGTTCAAATGTCCACATACGCAAGCAACAAGCAAGTTGGCTTAGAGCCACATAGAAGGACATGTTTAAATTTACACATACATAATCAGGAAAGGAACACACAAGGACATGGTTACATGTCCAAAGCATACACATTGTGATTAAAAGTGGTATAGAGCCAAAGAGTAATGGCATAATCAAATTCCCTAGAATAGATGAAACATAGCGATACAATCAAGTCTAAATTAGGTAATTTAGAAATGCAAGTATGCATGAATATGTAATACAATTTGTGTAAGATCTAGGATGTACATATATTGAGTCTAAATTAGTAATAGTTGGTAAAAAAAAATTAAGTATAGCATGATCAATATCAAGATATTATAATGCTAAATCTATGATGTAGAGTTAGAAAGATAGAACATGGTAATAAAAATTATATATAGGGTGCCCCCAAGTGGGCAAATGTGTCAAGTGAAGACTCATTTATTGATGTATATGCCCCCAATGGGTAGATAATAGCAAATCTAAATTGAGGTAGTGGACCTGAGTCTTGTAAGTAATCTTTAAACACTCAACAAGAACAAGTGAAGCATGTATGTATTATAAAACTAACTATACTAATATAGCTAGCATATGTAGTGTCTATAAAATATAATAAATGTAAGCATAGCAATGCATACAATCTATTATTTTATGTTTTCTGAGTAAATATTATATTATTTTTATATTTTCTAGAATATTGTGTTGTTTTTATATTTTTTAGATATAAGCTATGTACAAGTAACATGAAAATGAAACTATATATAAGGATCAAGAGACAAGTAAAGTATGTACAAGAAGGGAGGAACAATACTAATAGATGAGCCTCATGGGAGACTCACTATCAATGTGGCATGTGTCAAATATAGGAATGGTAATATATCTTTTAGTGTAATTGCTATGATGTAGTTGAATGGTGTTATAGTGGGAATCTAAGTATTGTTCATCATCAGAATCATAATGACCTGGAATGCTAGAAGGAATTACCTCATACTATGGTGTTGACCTTTTTGAATTGTTTTTTGGAATATTGATTGTGTTTTTTCCTTTTAAACTATGCTTATTGTATATATATGGTGATGTGGAGGATCTTTTATTATAAAGCCTTTTTTGATAATGCTTATTGGTTTAACATGATTTTGACTTTGAAACTTAAATTTTTTCTCTTAAATTATATATGTGAAAGATTTGCCTTAGGATGTTCAATAAATCCCAGACCTTGTTGACCAACATTATCAACTACTAGAATAGGAGTAGTGATGCCTTGGGCCTGCTTGCCTAAACCCTAACCATAATAATCAAATTGTTGTAGATATTTTTGACCAAAGCCATATTGCTTTGAAATTTGATCCTTATTTTGGAGAGTTATATTTACATATTTTACTTGATTTACATGTGCTTCTTGTAATGTTTCTTGTTTTGATTGTGTTATGTGAACCTTTTGTTGTTCTCAGTTATGCTTTTGTAACCATTTTTGTAATATTTATGAATTTGACCTTTTTTGAATTTGTACATGAGCCATTATATGTTATTTAGATGATGTATCACTATTTGAGTCATTTTTATCCATTAACTTTTGTATTTTCCTTTTCAATGCTAAACATGAATCGGTGTGGTACCCATGCATTCTATTAATATCTAGATCTCCTCACTAGATGTAAAGGGGGTACGTTGATAAAATTAACTTTAATCATTTCCCTTAGTACCTCACTTGAAATATTATTTTATCTTTGAATGATTTTTTAATCACTAATTTTAGATGTACGTTTTTGTGATTATGATTTGGATATGAAAGAGTGTTAGGTATAACTTTGCTAAGTGTAGATGCATTTACATGGTTGATGTTCACATTTTTAAAGACTATGTACATGTAATGTGATTTTCCAATAATGTGACCTATTCACTTAATAATTTATTTTTATTCTATAAATATGATATTAGCTTGCTCATACTAATAATTTGATCCCTTTTATGTCTCACAAGTGCAAAACCTAGTTGCTTCTAATGGAACATGTAGGCACACGCCCTATAGAGAGGAGTGTGAATAGGTTGATTATGGGGATTAGTGATAATGGTATATGTTATGACATATTTTTAAGGAGTGATATCATGGACCTAGTTATATGTAAAGTAGCTATCACCCTCATGGAGACATAGAGGACAAGGAGATTATTTCTTGTGCATAAAATATGACATTAAAACTTGAAACCTAGTTTTTAACTTATGTTATAGATCCTTTATGTATGTAAGGATTTGTTTCTTAATTTAATTATACATAACATAATAATAACATGCTAGACTAGAGAATGTAATATGACATACATTTAAATTGATGATAAACATCATCTATACATGTGTTTATGTTTTTTCTGAGTTCATTATGAATTAAAGGGAACAAGCATATAAGTGAAAGTATTAAACTTTGAAACAAAAATTGATACACTTATTATATCATTATGATCATGATTATATAAAATAAAATCATAAAATGTATGGATCTAAAATTTGAATGCTAGAAATGTAAACCCTAGGGTTATCTAGTATTAGGGTTTGAGCAATGTTCAAAGTAAGTCAGGTTTACCAAATGTTTTAACCTTTTAGGACTTAGTGTATGTAAATTATATATTTGTTAAATATATGATTAGACTAAATTAGATAAATAATATTCAATAAATATAACCACTAATTTGTTATAGAATTGACTAGATTTAACTTTTCTTAAAATAGCAATAAATAGTGCAAGTAATAACTTAGTTGGAAAACAACTGATATGAATGATTTGGGAGATAAAAAATGAGATGGAATATGGGATGAGTGTCTTAAACTAGATCTTGGTTTCATAACCCCTCTTGAATATTAGATCCACAATTGGATAGTAATGCCATTATTGAAAAAGTGGTAATAGTGTCCTGATATTGGTGTTAGTGTCCTCTATGCAGGACTATCCCAAGCTTTTGGGTACACTTGTGTCTAAATTTTTGAGGTTTATTCCTACATGCACAATTTTTTTAACCCTATATTTTTATTTTAATAAATTATTCAATGTAAAAACCCTAATCCTCCTTGTATCTAGGGAATCATGTCAGCATGAGCTGAAAAGTGTGTTTGTTAGTACAGTAGGTTGCACATCCTCAACACCCTTTAGTGAAGAGAGTTGCATACATACCAATACTCTGAGGAGGAATTAATCCTAATTTATTTTTCCCCACCTAATTTATTGTGTAGGTTCAAGTGATTCTCATATGATAGTGGCCTTGAGTGCTTTGAATGTGCTTGAGACTAGAAATCTTGATAATTCAAGCTTAGGGCTACTATAGATGGTAGTGTGTAGAAGTAGGGAAGAATAAGGATTAATAACCTTAATTTTGCTCAATTTGTTCTGAGTTTAAATGTGTATTTTTCATATAATTTCTATCTAGTGGTTATAGGGATAAAATTCATGTATATACATTGTTTTATTGCTTGTATAGGTGATAAAATATGTCTAGGTCAACCTTAGAAAGTTATAGTTTTCAAAACATATCCATTTGTGAAGATATAGGGCAAAAGAAATTAGCACCATTTTAGGGACACTAGCTCCATATGGTGCTAGTGTCCTTATTATGGTGCTAGGTTCCAATTGGCATAACACTAGGTATGAAGGGCCATGATTAGGAAATGAGGGTTTGGGACTAGTTTTGGGCTTATTAGAGATGCATGTGGCCCGTATGAAGGTTGGATAAGTGTGATAATAGGCTCTAGGATAGGTAGTCTCAAGTAGCACTCTTAAAATTCAAATACCACTTTTATATAATTATAGTGTGTCAACCATAAGTAAGACCCATTACCTTAGACCAATTGATGAGTGTCTTTTACCAAGTCTAGCTAAGTTTTTAAGGTGCCCAAACCTCTTGTCAAATTGAATATCATAGACTTAACCATGTGTAGATACACATGTAGTGGGGCCATATATAAACCCTCATTTGATGAGGAAATGGTTTAAAACCCCTATGGATATGACCATTATGTAGAAGATGAAGACAATCAACCATATCTTTTTAATGTGTCATCCAATATTGAAGTTAAACCACATAGTACATTTCTTATAATTGTGTTAACTACTATCAAACAAGGTCTATAATACCAAAAATATCTTCCAAGTGTACCAACCCATTCTAAACAAGGCCAACATTACCTCCAACATGTGCCATTTAACAATGAATAGAGACTGAATCCAATATACCATTCAAACATACTACCTAATGATGAATATAGGAAAGATCAATTTTCTAGACAACTATTTGTTAATGAATATGAACATATTTTTAGGTTATTTGAAATAGGTGCAAAATTTTCTCCATAGTTTCCCATGGAAAACTTACAATATTTGGTTAGATAACCCACATAAGCACCTCTTGCATTACTAGAGAATCAAGCAACTACTAGCCAAGATCCCATTTTTAACCAAGCCTTGATAGTGTCAAATAAAGTTGAAGTTCAACTAGTTGATCCTATGACATAAATCCAACTTATTGATTCATAAATACAATAGGATAAGTAGGCCTTGGATAATTTAGTCAACTTATTTAATAGTATCCAAGTTCAAAATCATACATTATTAGAAATAAATCTTCTAATGAAACAACTATTAGATTTACCAAACTATCCAATGTAGAAACTAGATCCCTTTGCTAAAAACACATTAGTTACAGACATGTTTAATACACCTCTAGTTGAAACCAACTTATCTATTAATCCTAATTTGGAGATCCTTGTAGACTCTACCCAACATGTGGTGGACAATTCTCAAATGGCCTATTATAACCCACATAAGTACTATCTAAAACATAGCAAAATGTTGTTCTATCTTCCCCATGATTTCCTTCTTCTAATGTTCCAAGTACCTTATTGCAACAAGTTGAAAACACACATGATCCACAAGAATAAATTATAAGTACTACACCCTATCGAGTGGTAATTAGTACCCTGCCTTGATAGGGGGTAACCAATTATCCACTCCAATAAGTACCAAATAATCCCCCACCTTAACAGGTGGAAACCAACAATATGTAACAATAAATGACCAATACTCTACCAATGTTGTCTAATCCATAGTGTGTTCCTATTAGTAAACTAATTATTGATTCTATTCAGCAAGGGTCTTCTTCAAGTCAACAATAGGTTCCTCCTATGTGGTGAGTTCCTACTAATCAATAGTAGGTCCCTTTCCAATTCCAATAAGTATGATTAAATGTTCAAACAAAACATTCATCTTTTCAAGCATCAATTCCCTCTAAGTAAAAGCCATTCTCAACAAATACAATGCCAACAACAAGTACCATATCAGTAATACAACTCTAATCCAAGAGCTACTATTCTTGGTAGACATAATCATGTTCAAATTTTCCAATAGTCTATGTTACCTTCTTTACAAAGTCAAGTTAATCCACCTTTGACCACCTAATAAAATATTCCTACTCCATCTCATTCTAATCCTACCTTCCAATATTTTCAAGATCTTAAAGATGCAGTTTTAGTTGTTTAAATAGGTAATTAGAGTAAGAAATTCAAGCTTGATGATATATGTTCTTATCCATTTGACATTATATATCTTTAAGTACCTCTCTCTCATCACTTTGAGATGCCTAAGTCTGATAAATACGAATTTAAAGTTGATCCAAAGGAGCATCTAAAGGATTTTTTCATCACATGTCAAGAAATCACTTATAGCTATATATACTTTTTTTTCCTCACAGTTTGGCAGGGCAAGCATTATAATGGTTCTTGACTCTACCTAAGAATTTTTCTGATAACTTTGATGACTTGTTTGATAAATTCATGAAACATTTCTCCTATAATCTATAACATGAGTTAACTATGGTTGAGTTATGTCAATATAAATAAAGAAAATAAAGATTGGTGACACATATTAGCTAGGTGGATTCCACATAATCTCATTGACAAAAAAATAGATGCAATATTCACAACTAATATTCAATTTGATGTGGCCCATAATCTCAAACTCAACTATGCTAACACCTTTGAATAAATCATTGCTAAAGGACTACAAATTGAGCAAGCACTCATCGATAAGGGAATTGTCAAAATTTACTCTTAGAACCAAATGCAAAACAAAAATTAGGCACAAGCTCATAAACAAGCACAAGAGAGTACATTGGAGAAGCTTAGACCCTTTAATAGGAACAAAATTGTTTTAGGAGATGGAGTAACCAAATCTAGACATGTACAAATGGTGAAACCACCACTTGCCCAAACAAATCCTCCTACTCAATAGTTCACTTTACAAAGGCTACCTCCAAGAATGAGTCATTCACATCATAAACCTTTTAGTAATCTAGGTGATCCTATTGTGATGGTCTTTCAAAAACTAATTGCAGCCAATATGATCATTTGGCTAGTACCAAGACCTTTTCCTGCATATCAACATAATCTTGATTGATATAGGGAAAATGATTTTTGTGACTATCATCGGGTTAAAAGACATTTTATTCATAAATGATTGTAACTTTACCCTCTCATTGAATAATTGATTGAAAATAGTGAAATAGAGTTGGACAATGTGGGTACGACATCAAAAATTTGGGTATATATTAGAACCCTGTTCTATAACATAACTCCAACAAACAATATCAGAACCAACATCAGGGTAGTAATTAAAATTAGAATAGGTTACCAAATAATTAGTAGCAATGACATAATCAACAATATCAGAATCAGGGTCATAATACCCTATTCAACTACAATATTGTCCCTTATGACTATAATGTTTTAGTTCATATTATAAGTGGACGTGTAGCTACCATTAAGATCAAACTAACTACCAATAATACCCGTAGATCTCTTGTGTCCATTCTTAGACCTCTACCTCCATTTTTTGTTAACCCTCTGTTGGTTCATAATAGCCCCAATGTTAATCAATGACCTAGATTTACCATACCAAGTTCTCATCCACCTTCATCTAATTACAGTAACCCTCCACCAAATTAAGGTTACATAGTCACAACCCGACATGCAAAGGTTACCATTCAAGGTCTTATACCTTCTTATTCTAGCATCCACCTCATAAAGAGAAGATAATTTCCCCCATCAATGATAAACCCTATGATATTGTCGAACAATTATGAAAAATACCTATGCATATTTCTATTTTAGATCTCTTACACACATCTATCATCCACAAGAACATATTAAATACACTTATGAGTTACTCAAAGGTCATAAATGATAGTGCACTTGATAAAATTCAAACTCTTGTAATTCATTTGGACCGTGGCTAATAAATTACCTCTGATAAAATGTATATGTCACCCCTTATCCCTTTGCACAATAACCCAATGTACATAAAGGTTGTAATTACTCATCAAAACATTAAACAAGTCATCATAGACAATGGTTCAAGACTCAACATTGTAACTTTGAATCTAGTTAAATATTTGGGCTACATGGCCAAATATCTTTATCTATACACCATTACCATAAAAGCATATGATAATGAGGAATGTGAGTCAAAAGGTACCATTTGTTTACTAATTATCATTAGGCCTTTAACCCAAGATATGGTATGCCATGTCTTTGACATATACTTATCATATATTTTGCTTCTGGGGTGACCATGGATCCATGAAGTGCATGCCATGCCATCTACTCTTCATCAGTGTATTAAGTTTCCCCATTATGGGCTAAACATCACCATTCCTGGTGACCTACAATCGTACTAGCTCTATAAGCATTTAGAAGCAAAATATGAAAGATATAACTATTACCTATGCCTAGAATGTGTCCATAAAAAGGAAAAGGAAGTATATGTTCAAACACCTTAGTCCAACTATGTGGATCGTAACACTCTTTCATCCACATCATCTACACTGCCACTTAAACTAACTAATCATTTTACTATTCAAAATAAAGGCATTGAGGAATATAATCTCGATGATGCTTTCCACATTGATAAGTTTCCTAAGTTTTCAAAATCATATGGTAGGCCTAAAAAACAAATTCCCGAAATGGAATGGTGCAAGAAGAATAATTCTCTTTAGACATGACCATTGGTTTTTATCAAGACCACTTCTCAAGAACAAGAGCAAATCAATGTTGATGATGATTCTTAGATGTACAATGATGAATTTGCTACCTGTTATCAAAAAAACAAGTATTCTATCCATAAATAGATAATAGATCACCATGCTTATAAAGTCAAATGACTGAGGGCAATGTAATAAGGAACTATTGAATTGGTATCACTTGCCAAGCACAAAGGAACTCGAGGAATTGGATACAAACCACCTGGGGGTGACCCCTTAGATCTCCTAAGTGACTCTAATTTATCATCTAAAAATGACAATGTCAACAATAACACAAATTCCTATTATATCATTTATGATGAGTTGGATGAAACTAACCTATTTGATCCCAACAATGTCTATACCATTATCATTGTGCCATAATATTCCCCTCTTTTCCTCCATCATCCTAGATTAATCAACTAAGACCAATAAGAAGCATACATACCATTAGAATATTTCTATAATGATGAGGAAATATACAAATTCATGGACCTCAGAGATAATGTGCCACTTGGTGATCATAAATAAGGGTTTGTAATTACACTAGACCCTGCCACCTATTTTAGATAGCAGGTGAACTTATTTGGTCAAAAGAAAAAATAAAAATAAAATCAAACATTGAGGTCCCAAAGTGAAAACCTATTAGAGGCTCTTTTAGATTAGGGTAAAATTAAAAATAAAGATAATTCCAATGGTGAAAATATATTTCAAGCACCATTGGATGGGTAAGTTCACCCTCTCTCAAATGAAGCCCAGGTCTCTTCTAGTTCCAAAACCTCCTACCATTCTGGAACCAATTTAGACCAATAATAAAACTTTGATTAAATTGTTCAAGAATATCCATATGCTTTTAACCAATGGCCTTTTCCAAATATTAGGGATTCAGAATCTTCCTGCTTGGAGAACTTTGTAAGCTAGTTGACCCACCAGATGAAGATGAAGATCATTGTATACTCTATCAACTATTTTAGAATATGGTTTTACACTACTCATGAAATATACCACTAAAGTTAATATTGGAACACCTAATTATCCCAAATGGATCAAACTTGGAGCATCCCTCACTAAAGAGGAATGTGAATTCCTTACTTCCCTCTTATAATTTGTAGACATTTTTGAATGGTGTTATTCTAACATGCCAGGCTTGGAAACCACCTTGGTTGTGCATTGCCTTGTTTTACATCTTGATACCAAGATGATCAAATACAAATTGATAAATATTCACCCTTGTATAGCCATTCTTTTCAAGAAATAATTGGAGAAACTATTGGAGGCAAGATGCCTTCATCCTATTGATTATTCATAGTGGATATCCAACAATGTTCTAGTCAACAAAATAGCCATAAGGAATCTTACTATGTACTAATTTTAGAAACATCAATAAGGCATGTCCTAAGGATGACTTTACTTTGCCTAATATTGATATGATTGTAGATTTCATAGCTAGGTATGATATGTTATCTCTTATGGATGGTTTCTCTAAATATAACCAAATTAAGATCACACTTGAGGACCAACACAAAATAGTGTTCACCATTCCATGGGGAATGTTGTATTATCAAGTAATGCCTTTACACCTCAATAATGTCAATGTCATGTACCAACATGAAATGACTATCATTTTTCATGACATGATTCATGATATCATTGAGTATTATTTTGATTATATCCTAGTAAAATCTAAGACTAGAGTAGGACATCGAGAGGTGTTGCATAGAATATTTGAACACCTTTGTGAATATAAAGTAATGTTTAACCTTAAGAAATGCATTTTTGGCATTACTTCAAGTAAATTTCTAGGATTCATCATCTCTCAAAGGGGCATTAAAGTTGATCCATCCAAGGTTAAGGCCATTATTAAAATGCCTCCACCTTCTAATTTAAAATAGCTCCATAGCTTGCATGGTAAGGACCAATCTATCAGGCAATTCATATCTCAATTAATAGATTGATTCCATATTTTCACTCATCTTCTAAAGAAAGTGACCACCTTTTCATGGAATGTAGATTATCAAAATGCCTTTGAACATTTAAAATATTATTCAACCAATCCACCCATTCTAGCTCCACCTACACCTGGAAAGCCATTGCTTCTCTATATTTCAACAATTAAACATGCCTTGCGGTCACTCCTAGGATAGCATAACAGTTAGGGGAAATAAAGAGTAGTGTATTGAACATTGGTTGCATATGAACATAATTACATAGCCATTGAAAAAGCTTGTTTAGCAATGGTGTTTTCAGCCCATAAATTGTGATAGTAATGCTTAACAACAAGACCATCATCATTGTTAAAGTGGACACTCTCAAGTACCTACTTTCCAAGGCAACACTGATAGGTAATATGGCCAAATGGATAATGATCTTAAGTGAGTTTGAGAGCGAGTATATGCATTAAAAGTCCATTAAGGTGAAAGTTATTATTGATTAGCTTGATGAAGTACCCCTATTAAATACCAATCCACTCCAATTCAGTTTTCTTGATGAGTCCATTGTTAGCAGAGGTTCTTGATACAATAAAACATTCTAAGGATGGGGATAGATAATTTTATCATACTTCACAAGATAGTGCAAAGAATTCATCCTTAATAGAAGCATGTCAGAGAGGAATTATCATGCAAAAAATAAGAAAAAAGATTAACCAAATTTTTCTTAGGGTTTGTAGAGCATTTAGATAACTTTAAATAAGATTAAACCAAACATTAAACATATTAACACATACAAGGAATAACATAATAAATATAATAAGTAACCATAACCAGAAAGTCTATATTGATCTCAACAAAGGTTCATCATCTTCTTCATACAAGCATACATATTTATAGTCATTTATAGTTTTTGACTATTTGCATTCTTCCCATACATTGGCACCAAAAAAAGGGGGTTGTTCATCTTCTATCTTTTTACAAGTCATGGAGGATAGGACAAAATACATATATCTGACAATTACATACATAATACATGAATATCTAAAGAATATCATGTGCATCATTACTTATCTATTTTCTTCTTCCAATACTTTCCTAGACTCAAAATGTTGTCTCATCCTGAGACAATGTCACAGGTTCATCTAATTGTACTTTGAGGTAGAAGATGAAAAATTGGATAGACTAGTAAGAGTCACAGTAATCGCTCAAGGTGCCATTTTAAGTTTTTAACTCTTGTACATTACTTAGCTACCTTTTTGGGTTTTCAACTAAGTAGCATACCAACCTACTACCCTTTTGGGTTTTAAATAGGTTGGCATAACCAGGTGGCTACCCTTTATAAGTTTTCAACCATCTCATCCCTATTTGTCTTTCTAATCATCCAATACAAAAAAATGTGTTCAACATTTTAAAAAAATTGTGCATTACACAGTACTCAATTGGAAGGGGGTGACCTTTCTAAGGAATAATATTGAACAGTAGGATCCTTGGCCCCAGACTTAGTAGGCATGCATTGTGTAATTTCTTGATAGAACTCAGATGGTGGCTTGTAAATAGAAATGTTTAGAATCGATTCCACCTCAATGTAGAATTAAGATAAATCAGTTTTGAATGTGTGTCAGTCAAGTATCACTTCCTAGACCATGTAGATCAGTATGTGCATTGGTGTGTAAAATACAATAAGTTCCTTTATGTCTAAATCCTTAATGGTACTCATGTCAACCTTTTTATTACTGACCTTTATTTAAATTTTGATGCTCAACTGGTCTAACTTTTCTATGTTGTATTCTGCTTAAAGACCTGAAAATATGCTACAATGTAGGTCCTACTACCAACTGAGGATTTGATCATGTAAGTTGTCCCTAACATTGAATGATTACTAGAGAGCAAGGTCAGTTTCATCCACTAATGTAATTTGAATGTACATGGTTGTCTTGGTTGTTTTGGCTATGGTGAATTCTATGTTATAACTAGCAAGAGAATTGTCAAGCTATTGTTTCTATTCTAGAAGACTGCATGCAACTTGATGGGCTTGGAGGGCTATAATATCAGTCATACTTTAATACTCCTATAGTAGAGTAATCAAAGTTAATACATTAGTCTTCAAATTTCATCTTAGAGTGTCAACTTTATGAAGTTGTTGAGCTACACACCAATATTTTGTGAGCTTTGAGACTAAAGTCTTGAGCCTATTGTAGTTAGACATCACTTGGTCCCTGATGACTCAAGAGGCCAAGTTTGGGCAAGTGTCTTTGATCATCTTCACCACTTCATGAATATGACCCCTGAGCTCCACATTTTCTACTTTTGTTTGATCATGTGCTTACTCCATGCAGGTATCCTTTTGTAAAATGAACTCTTGAACAATTATGGCACCCTCCAGCTATTTCTTCAAAGGTAGTCAGGACACATCCAAAGAATCTTCTTACTTGACTAGAAGAGTGGCCAATATGCTAACATATGCTACAAGATCTGAATATGGCATGGTTGTTAGTGGGAGAGAGAATGTAGTGCACCAAATTTCTATTAAGGGAACATCTCAGAGCTAAACTCATCTTAGTGATGGTTATGGCAACTGGGAACCTACCTATGTCATGGGTGGTGTTTACTACTACATTGTGGCCTCTTTTGCTAGCTTACTTTATTTCACACCATATTCAACCTTTTTTTGTTTAGCCTCCTCCTCTTCCTCATGTTTATTTTTTTGTCTTCTTCCTCATTTTTCTCATCCTCTTCTTCTTATATCTTTTTCTTTTCTTCTACTTCCTCTTTCTCTTTCTTCCTTATCTTGTCTTCTTCTTTGTTCTTTTTCTCTTATTATTCCTTCTTCCTATGTTCATCTTCTTCTCTTGTTCTTTCATAACTTGGGGATATGCTTGGGCTTATACTTGTGCCTATTGTTACCATAAGGCTTCATCATCCTCTTCTTTATTATTTTTAGCAGCTTCCTCTACCTATCATTTTGCTTAGAGTGCTACATCTTGTTTCCTCCTTATGCTTCATTTTCCTTCTTTTCTCTCTCCTCTTACAATTGATTTACTATGTTAGCTATTTCTTAGGCTTGTTTGGATCTCTAGATATCCACCTCTACCTCCTTGGCCTCTATATAGCCTTGACTTCTTTGGCTTGTTGCATTGCATATAGTTGTTGTGCTTCTTGTCTTTTTTCTCTTCTTTTCCTCCTTCTTGAGCCTATGTTTAATTGCACGAGTGGTTTCTTCCCTGGTATCTTGTTATTCCTCTATGGTTGTTTGGTATGGTATAATTTCCTCAACATCTTGAGCCTATGGTGATGGTGGAAAATCATTTGGTCTCACCTCCAAACTTGGAACTTGTGCCTTCCTCCTATCGATTGTGACTAATCTGCATCATGGTGTTAGTGGTGCAAAAGATTTAGGAGTAGATTGTACTTCTTATGCAGTAGCTGGCTAACCAAACATGTACTCCTCCAAGGTAAGGGAGACTCTTTCCTCCCATTATGTTCTTGTCCTATGCATAAGTTGTTTAGGTGGGCTCTTCGGTAAGGGTGCAAAGATGATGTCAAGTATGAATGTTGGAGAAGTTGAAGGTTGGAAGAAGTCTATTCTACACTATAGCTGCTCCACTTCTTCTCAGACTATGTCAACAATGATGGAAGGTCAAAAGATGGAAGATCTACCTAGAGCTCTAGGGGAACATATTTATAAACTTGTACTATGTGCCTCACCTTCCAAAAGAAGAATTCTTTTTCTTCTTCCTTCTCATTGTAGTCTCCATCCATGTCAGCCACCATGACCCAATAGACTTCTTATTCATCAATGCCCATCTAAACAAGATTATAGGAGTTTGTTATCTATGGTCATATCATCCTTCCAGCTCATAGTGTTGTGTGTTATTCACTTTAGAGGAGGGTATGTTGAATGAGTTTTTGCTTTGTGTTTCCCATTCTATTGTTATGAGTTAGATGTTATCTTTGGTTATTGTGAAACAGGAATGTCTATGCTAGGTGGTATGAATTGTAAGGGAGTTACATGGCTAGATACATACTCTTTTTGTCAAGCCACTGCAGCCTACACCATATCCATTGTGATGAAGAAGGGAAGTGGCTTGAATGGTGACTATGATAGCTCATATATTATGATAATGACTCCTTTAGGTAGTAGATTGATTATGGCATACTAACCTAGGTACTATATGACATCAAGTGACACTCTTAGATGTGTGGGATGAGGTCTAAGCACTCCTCCCACCAAAATTTGAACTTACCCACATGTGTAAGAGCTCCATGATCATGCATCTAAGAGATATTGAGTAATTTTTATGTTGGCTAGTAGTCTATGTTTGGATGTACTTTGACCTCCAGTGACTTCCATTGTGTGAAGAAAAATAGGAAAATGAGGAAATGGTATTGAAATTTCTACTTGGGAGACATGCATCACTTATTAATGTTTACAAGTAACTCCTGCACAAAGTACTCAGGCTAATTAAATTATTTGTTTTTATGGATCATTCAATGGGCGATGTCCATAGCTCCCTTAGGTATTTACTTAAGAAACTTGATCATCTACCAAAATATTCTAGTAATGCACTAAACAAGAATGTATACTGGTTCATTTGAGATTCCATCAATAAGAATCCCTCGATTGGCTTCCACATATAGATCCTAAACTTTTCACAAGATGGAAGGCATTTTTGTCTTGTAGGGAAGTAAAGAGTCTCCTCATGTAGGCATGCCCAAAGCTCAGGCCATGCCTCATGTGTTGATTACCATAGTCTCATCTAAACCCAAATAGATTATGTCCTTATTGTATCACCCAATAAATAATTGAATGATCTCTCCCAAGTCACCAAATGTGGGTAATCTTAATAAGCACTCAACATTTGTGTTCTAGAACTATTAGAGAAAGATCTGAGGGCAAGTGGTTGTGCAAGATCAAGAGGATTAGGGTGGAAGAGCTTCACTTAGCTTGAAGAAGGTAATAAAATGGCTCTTGGTCATTGTACTTAGTTTTTTGCATCACCGTGTCAATACCCATGTATTTGTTTATGCATTTATAAGAGCCTTGATTAGATAAAAATTATCCATGGTTGTGTAAGATGGTGAAATTGGAATGCTTTGTATGCTCCATGCAAATAAAATGACTCGACTCTTGATAGTTGTACCTTAGGAAGAATATACTCAAGGATATAATACCTACTTTCTATTCAAACTTAGATTTTATAGATTTGACACCTCTTAGCTTCTGCATCTAGGCTATGCTTAGTTGTCTACTCATCTTGAATGCAATGGTAGATTGGCAAATTTGTATATGATCTAGCCATTAAAGCAGTTAATCATTGGCATATGTGTGGAGTTATATTGTTATGTTTTTTTATATACGTACAAGGGGTATGAGTAGTTAATATTGACAAGCTACTAATTTATTGAAGATCACATCAATTGACCCTTGGCTCATGCATTTACTTTTAGTGGATGATCATTATCCAATGAATATCGTATTGATGGGATGTTTTGGCATCTTCTTAGACTTGACATTTTTTAATCACTCATTTTTTACTTTTTTGATAGCACACATGGATCTTCCTATGCACATCTAGCATACATGATGTTTGGTCTTTACACTTCACAAATGTTTTTGTTGATATCATCTACAAATAAACAAATAGAAAAGAAACACACACACACAAAGCATGAAAAACAAGGAAATTATAAGCTACATGGTGTTACTCAGTACCCATTTAGATTGTAGAATGAGATCAATCAAGTATTGGTGGTAGGGCCTAAGCCTATAGCCATTTACCCATTTACCAACCATGGTAACATAGTCTCCTGAAGATCTCTTAAAATCATAGTTTCTTGGTGTGTTAAGTCATGTAAAATGTAGGGCCCTTTCCATCATATTTTTAGCTTGCTCAAGAATGCTCTGAATCAACTATCATACAACAAAACTGATTGATCCTTATGAAATTATTTTTGGCAAAAATTCCTACCATGCCACACTTTTTGACTCTATTTATGCACTTCCTATGTCTAGGTTGCTCTACATCTAAACTCATCCATCTGATTTAGTTTTAGGAGTTGGTTAATAAGCAACTCATGAACTCCAATTTGTATGACCATGGCAATGCATAGGCTTAGTACTAAATATTCCATCAGCATGGATAATTCCATACCATACACCACTTGTAATGGTGTAAATCCTATAGCCCTTTTGTAATGTGTGAAATATGCCAACAAGATCATAGGAATGCAATCTTCCTCGTCATCCCATTTAACATTGCAGATTTTTGTTAGCATCTCACCTAGTACTTTATTATATGCTTCAACTTGGCCATTGGCCTAGGGATGATACATAATGCTTTTGTGATGAGAGATCATAAATTCTTCATTCAGAGCCTTGATGGTATTGTTTAGAAATTGTGTTACTCTATTACTGACTAATTTTATAGGGCATCCAAACCTTGTAATGATATTTTCATATAGAAAATGCATTGTGTCCTTCATATCATGGCTAGCTGTTGTAGTCGATTCAACCCACTTAATAAAATAACTAGTCATGGTAATGATGTACCTTTCTTTACTATACTTTCTTGGTGGATTGATCAGTCTGACAAAATCAATGCCCCATTATTTGAAAGGTTGCTCAAATAATAGAGGCTACAAAGGCATCTCATTTTTTTGTAATGATTTACCCATGCATTGGAAAATATCATAGTGTTGTGTAACTTTGTGTGTATCCTAAAACAAATTTGGCCACCATAATATAATTTGTAGTAACTTTCTAATTATGGCTTCTACTACAAAATACCCTCCTATGACTCCTTGATGAGCTTCCTCAAAGATTTGAGGTCCTTCATGTTCTAAAACAACCTTACACAAGACTTCATCCTTTCCCAAGTGATATAGAAAAACATTAATGATTGTATATGGTAGTGATCTAGTCATAAACTACTTTTTGTCCAGCTCTTGAAAGTGCATAGGGAAGATTCCTTGCTCAAAAAAATTGGTAATGGATTCAAAAAATTTAGGAATAGTAGAGACACAAAAAATATTGGCATCAAGAGAGTAATATTGTAATTCTCTTAGCTCTTCCCCATTTGGTATGTAGTTGAGATGGTCTAGTCCTACATTGTCTCTTCTTAGCTTGACATTTATGTAGAATTGAAACTCTTGGAATAGCATCAACCATCGAGAGATACATCTTCCTAACATTGGCTTGTTGACCAAATATCATATGGCTTGATGATCAGTGAAAACTTCAAATGACGTCACATGCAAATAGTGCCAAAAAATTTGAAGTGCAAACAAAATGGCCAATGCTTTTCATTACATGGTTGTGTAGTTTTTTTTGACATCAATCAATTCCTACTGGAAAAATGAATAAGATGATCCAACACACCATCTCCAATCTATGAAAACATAACACCAACTACAATTATTAAAGCATCCACATGTACATGAAAAGGCTTGCTCTAGTCTAGAAAAACAAGTATAGGTGCAATAACTAATCTGTAGTTTAGCTCGATGAAAGTTGCTTGGCATTCTGAAGTCTAGACAAAATTTGCATTCTTATGTAGTAAATATTATAATGGAGATGAAATGTATGCATAACCTTTAAATAACTTCTGATTCTAGCTTGTATACCCCAGAAAATAACACACTTGAGTAGAACTAACAGGTGGAGGCATACTCAATATTATTACAATTTTAGCCTAATCTACCAGAATACCTTCACTACATATTATATGTCTAAGAAAAACACCAAAATATGTGAAAAATAAACATTTATTCAAATTAAAAGTGATGCATAGAGATTGACATCATTCCAAAATTAGATGCAACTTAGACAAGTGTTCTTTGAATAAGGAAAAAATAGCCCAATCATCTAGATAAACTTCTGGGAAGTCATGAATAAAATCCTTGAATGTTGTAACTACTACTTGAGAGAACATCGTAGGTACATTCTTAACACCAAAAAGCACTACCTTGTATATAAAAGAACCCCATTCTATTGCAAAAGTTTTTTTGGCTTAATCTCCTTCTATGATCAGGATTTGATGATATCCACTAAAACCATTTGTGAAGGAATATACTTCATGTCCTACGATAGACTCTAAAACTTCATCTATGAATGGTATTGGAAATGGATCATTTACACAGGCATCATTCAAAATGGATAGTCCCCATAAAAGTGGATTTTTATTTTTTTTTTGGGATGAACTACCATGGGACTTACCCAATTAAATTTTTTTACTGGATAGATTATCCCTAAGTCTTGTATTTTATCCAATTTAGCCTTTATTTTCAGCTTCATATTTAGATTGAGCTTATATGGTCACTTCTTGATCGATTGTTTTCACTCCTTTAATTCAATGTGCATCTTACCCAGAGATGGGTTGACTCCTCAAACTTTTAATAATTTGGTGGGAAAAATGTCTTGGTAATCCCTCAAAAGTTATAGAGATTCTAAAATTTTAGCTTCCATCTAATAGTCACCTATGTTTTCTAGTTTTAGAACCTCCTCTATTCCAATGTTAGTGACATGCTTCTTGATAGTCTGCTGATAAATATTATGTTTTTCTTCATCAACAGATTCTTGTATCCTCATTTTCCCTTCTTATTTAGGAATTTAGATGTTATGTAGCTTGTCTTCTCCATTAGTGTTACATCGATGACCTTGAGTGGTTTAACAAGTCTCCCCAGCTTAAATAAATTAGTTAAATTTAAATCACCATCAAAATCAAAATCTTTAATATCTTGTCTCATATTGGAATTGATGACATGGCCACATTATATATTTTTATTCATTCTTAGCAGCCTTATCACTTAGTGTCAATTTAATATCAGACATTATGTTCTTTCATGCAGTAGATTTTATTATGTTTCTCAAGTCTTCTATCTACCCATGGCATAAAAAAGACTTGAGTTTCTATAGTGTATTGTGGACTAGAGGATTTTCATCTTCAAAGACAAAGGTCTGTATAAAATCAATTTGCATTTATGCCCAATGTTTGGTCTTCCTTCTATGTTCTTGGTACATGTACCAAGTTTTTGGTAGTGGAATAAGTGTATAGTGGAATATGTGAACCCAATACTTTGGTACCACATGATAGTCATTCCAAACTTCAACACATTTATGTATATGAATTTTTGGACACTCACTTTCTTGAAATAATGACCAATTGGTGTGGATAAAATATGATAGCTAGAATTTTTTGATCATGATCTCACAGGATTCATCCCATTCCATCTGGTTATCCTAACGAGTTGCCCACCATGTCATAGCAACTCCCTTTAGAGCATAATGTAAAGCACTAACCCACTGATTGATGGTCCTAAGATGGACTTATAAATGCAAAATGAAATCATTGAGGTCCTCCATTACATAGTATATAGGAAGTTATTGCTCATGCATAAATACCATTCACATTGGTCAAAGGTCATGGTCACCTCAAGCCTAGTTTAGGAGGTGTATATCTAACTCTCCATTGATAGATGAAGTTGCTTCCCATGGCAAAGTGTTTTCCCTTGTTGGCTCTATGTAGTATTGCATGTGATCATCATCTTGATAAAGGAAATCAACTTTTGACTAAGTAGGAGATTTTGTAGACATAAAGGCACATTCTTTAATGACAAACTAATTTACCACTGACTGTGTAACTACTAGTTTGGGCCTCCATTATTCTAATGTCTTGAATTATTGAGTGAGCAGTGATTATACTTGAGGTTTGGTATGCTAGTATAGGAGTTACATTCAGTTGTACGTAAAGATTTTGGATTTTCCTCAAAATTCACCTTCATTCAACTAGTTTATTGTGGAACATATGGAGAGTCTGGTTTAGCTAGAATTATGTAAGGCTTGCACATTCTACTAAGAGTATTGACAACTCTATCACCTTGATGTGCCTTAAACTAATTATGCATTGTATTGATAATCATTTTGACCATCATATGCCTAAATTTTACCTATCAGTATAGGATAGTGTCTTTCTATGATATTCATGTCGATGACTTCAAAATCACCTCATAAGATAATTCTATGACTTTGATTTTGATATCTTCTAGTCTACCAATGGGCTCAACTTTCCTATAATCATCTAGGCTTAAGGTTACTAGGTTATAGCTCAGATATGGTCATCCAATATCTTCCCATGTAGACCAAGGAATAATATTAATTATTCTACTAAAATCAAAGATAGCATTCAGGATCTCATAATGAGCAACCTCAATATCAATATGTGTATCAGCATCCTAGTGCTTCTTTGTCTTGACATACCAAACTAGTTTTTTTATCTTTGGTTATTCACACTACACACACTCTAGAAGATTATGCAGAAGATTAATGATGTCCTATGATATATCTTCAATACACAAAGTACTCAAAAGTTTTAATAGATCTATAAACATAGTGACAACTCCATCTTGGTACATAATGCACATGATCTGACTGTAAATTTGCACATCTATTACTACAACATCACCATCAATAGTATCTTGATGTTAAATGTTTTTTTAATATCTATATAGCTTCATACATTAGGCTCTTCTCTGAGGTTGGGTTTGTATATTTATCTTGTTTAACTTTTCTAATGCCCTGATCTTGAGGCATCTCAAGTGGAGGCATCCCTTGTTTTGCATGTTGTTATCATGTAACAACATTCAAAAATGCATTTTATTTAGGATTCACACTTACCATATTCACATTTTAGATAGCTTTGTCCTTTTTTTGCTTCTCTAGAATATGGAAATATTTTGTGTCATGCTGGTAAGAGATTCTAAATATATGCACAATACGACTATCTTTATGGGTTCATCAAGCAATTCTATTAGACATGATTGTATTCTCCACATAGGTAGCATTATAGGAGAGGTTTCTAGTAGTTATCTCCTCTACCACCTTGGTATCCTCTTATATAACCACCAAGACATCCTCCTCTATTAGACTGATATCCACCTCGATATCTTCCTTGTTGTGATGTAGTATTCTATTGTTGGTGTTTTTGACTATTATATCCAATTCTAAATTAAAGTTGCACAACTAGTGTGGTCCAAATCATTTGTTTTTATTACATTATACATTTGTTTTAAGGTGTTACATACTAGTATTGGGGAGATGAAGGTATCCAACTTGATGAGGGATGGGTCTATCCAACTAGACTGTAAGGCTAATACTACGGTGAACTTGGAATCCATTATGGACTTGTTTGGGTCACACAACCTTTATCAACCTCTGGGCCTGGGATTATTTGATTTGTTGAGGAGATTTTCTATGCTAAAATGAAGAAATTTTCATCATGGTTAGGCAACTTGAAGAAATTTAAATATATATTCTATGAATTCTTGATATATTATTGCAGAAGATGGCATTGTGTTGTGGCATGCCCTACTACTCTACAAAGTTCACAAAATTCTTTCTTGACTTTCAAGCACTCATTTTGATGATGTCCTTATTTTTCACATTTTGTACACCATATATTTAATTTAGGTTTATCTACCTCGTGGTATTACTCCATTTTTTTCATGAAATCTTGTAGTGTGTTTTCAATTTTTGAATTAGTAGTAGGATCTTCTCCATAATCATCAATTTGTTCTACACATAGTGCAACAGCTCTAACATCATCTTTTGTATCATATTAAGTTTGTGTGATGGTAAATCAGATCCTAGATCATAATCCTTGAACAAACCATGTTGCTTTGTCTTTATCTATTAAGGTAAATTCTACCTTATTCATCACATCAAATAATCTTTTGTTATAGTCACAAACTGATTCTCCAAATTTTTGCCTTATCTCCTTTAGGTCTTGTATAGTCTAACTAGTGCATTTCTTAATCTTAAATTCTATGACAAGCCAATCTTGAATGTCTTTTAGACTTACCTATTGAAGGTATTTTTAGTATATTAACTCTAGTACTCTCCTAACTAGGGCCTCTACTGATTTACACTTTTGAAAAGTTTCATCAGTGACACCCTTAACTTGCCATTTCATTTTTCAAGTTAGTAAGTATTGTTCAAGATCTATGAACCCATAATAGATGGCTAAGTTTAGGATTATTCCTAGATAAGTCATCTTATTGACTGGTGTGTATGGTCTGCATAACTAATATTAGAGGTGTTTGCATTCTAAGTGATCCTACTTGCATACTAATTTATACACCAAAATAATTATCATGTGCATTTTACTTGTTTATGCTTCCTTCATGTTGTTATTCAGTTTCAACTAATATTATGGCCTTCAAATCCTTCCTAATTGATCTTGTATGAATTTCCATACCCCAATAGTTCACATGCTTTAAAAATGGTCTTTCCCAACTATTATCCTCCTACTCACCTGGATGAAAACTTTTACTAGAATATAAAATATTGGGTGCAGGGATGCATATACTTTTGATGAATAGTTATTTCCAGTAACTTCTTCTTCTATTTCAATTGAACCTATTATTAACCTATGAATTTTTCCTATTTGTTTTATTAATTCTTCTTCTTATGATAATACCCTTTGTTATAGTTATGCACTACTTCTATCTTCTATTTGTTCTTCTCCTAAACTACTCTCATCTTCCTCTTCACACCTCTCATCTTCATCCTCTCATTTTATCTGTCAGCATTCATCATCCTATTTCTTCATCCTTTCACTCATCACATATTCACACTTAGTCATCATCTAATCTACTACTACTCTTACCTCTACATGTACCTATTTGGGTATTATTATAGTGATTCCATTTGTTTTGTTGTCATAGTTCTCATTCTGAATCTAGACTTTTCTTCTGACTCTTCTTCCCTCATGTTTCCATGTTAGATTTAGGTTCAAGATTCACATAATAATATACCCATAATTCACTATCATGTAAACATATCCCCATGTGCCCAAATCAACTACTCTATATTGGTTGGAGTAGGCACAATGGCCTTATCCACAACCAACATCTTTAACAAGAGAGGTAGTCATTGCAAAAAGTTTCCTCTGATTCCTTGGACAAAATGGTCATGTATAGCTTCAAATGCTATATATCCTTTTAATTTTAATTTGTTAATGTATCCATCTATGGTGGTGGTGACCTAATAGTATATCACTCTTGTCTAATCAGTTTCTAGTTTTAACAACTAGTTATTTTTTCTTTGTTCCAAGTGATAGTTTCTTTCATTATGGGATTGAAGCAATAGTATTCTAGTATTGTCAACCAATTGGTCAGTAATTCAAGTATTTTGCACCATAAAATTTCATATATTTATCTATAGATATGCTCCTAAATAATTTCACTTGTGGTAAGACCAATCCTTTCATATTCTTCTTTTGTGAAGTTCTATACTTTCTATTCTAACCATGTTTCAATGTCTCATTGTCCTAGTAACCATCTTAGCATAGTTTCCTCTAGATGGAGTGTTTCCATGCTCACTGCACCATTTTTATTAGAGTTTATTGATACAATATAACATGTTAAGGATGAGGATAACTAAGATTTATTATATTCTGTAGGATAGTGTAGATAATTCATACTTAACAGAAGCATGTCGAAGAGGAATTATCATGCAAAAGATAAGAATTAAGATTAACCAAAGCTTTCTTAGGGTTTACAAAGCATTCATATTACTTTAAATAAGATTAAACCAAACAATAAACATATTAATGCATACAATGAATAATATAAAAAATGCAATAGGTAACCATAACTAAAAAGTCTATATTGATCTTAACAAAGGTTCATCATCTTCTTCATACAAGCAAACATATTTATAATCATTTACAACTTATGACTATTTGAATTCTTCTCATAAATTAGCACCAAAATGAGGGGACTGTTCATCTTCTATCCTTTTACTAGTCATGGAGGATATGAAATTATATATATAGTCAATAATTTTATACATAATGCATGAATATCTAAATAATATCCTGCACATCTTTACTTATCCATTTTCTTCTCCCAATATCCATCATGACTCTTAAAGACACTTATTCTGAGATGAAATACTAGACACTCTATTTTAATGTATCCTATACTTCTCAAGGATATGGATCCATCATTTTTTTCACAACATAGCAAGGGGGTCTTATTCCCAAGGCATTCCATATCAATTTCACTTGTACTAATAACATAGTATAATATGAAACACTTGTCATAGGACTTCATCTAGCAGTACAATGGAATATCAAGCATATACATGTTCATGGAGATTATCAATCAATTAATAAAGTATTACCAGACAAAAGATGACAAACTCATTCCATACAAGAAAATGGTGATAACCTAATACAAAACTTTGATCATGTTCAGTTTGAGTAGATTCCAAGGGCTAGAAATAGGATTGTTGATGTAATGAAAACTATTGGTTCATTATTATCAATTTTAGATCATGTTGTTGATTACCAATTTATTATTGAACATCTATTGAGGCTAGCTCATGAACATCCATCATCTAAAATGATATGTGATATTTTGGTCCCACTACACCTTAGTACATCAAAATATATGCCTACCTCCATGATAACATTATCCCTCCTAACCTTTCTCATAAAAAATAAAGAGCCTTCATTCTAAATACCTATTATTATACCAAACTTAGTGTCACACTTTATTGTAGAGGATATGATGGAACTCTGCTTCATTGTTTAGCTTTGACAGATTCAAAATTAACACTTAATGAAACACAAAAAGAAATTTATGGGGCCCACACCAGTAATCAGTCCTTGCTAATAAACTCCTACATAATGGGTATTACTGGCCTACTATAGAATTTGATGCCTATTACTATTTAAATAAATGTGTACCTTGTCAAAAGCATGCCAATTGTATCCATACTTTAGCTCAAGATTTACAGCCACTCATAACACTATGGCCATTTTCCACATGGGGACTCAACCTCATAGACAAGATCAATCCAACTTCTTATGACAGCCATAAACATATCCTAACCATGATTGAATACTTTACTTAGTGGGTTGAATCTATTCCCCTCACATTATAGGTAAAGAAATACACAAGTTCATCCTAAATCACATCATTTTTTGTTTTGACGTTCCTTCTGATATCATTTAAATGATGATGACATATTATTTAAAAATAATGATGTCAAAGCCTTTTGTGCCAAATACCAATTTACACAACACTTTTACACCACCTTTTTCCCTCAAATTAATGGCCAAGTTGAAGCATCTAACAAAACCCTTATCCAAATTCTTAAAAATAAAGTTAATGCCATTGACTATTATTGGAATTTGTAATTGTTTCCCACCCTCTAGTCCTATCATACCATTCACTTAACTCCCATAAGAACCATGCCATATTCCCTTGTTTATGGTACTAATTTTTTTTCGCATATAGAGGTTGAGTTTCATTCCTTGCACATTTTATTGAAAGGTCTCATTGATGAGGAATAATACCGAGTCTCTCGACTACAAGAATAAGATATACTTGATGAAAAGTGGATAGCATCTTTGAACAATCTTCACATATATCAAAACAAGTTATGCCTTTAGCTATAACAAGTGTATCAAATGCTGAGAATTTGAACTTGGTGATCTTCTTTTGAAAGAGAACCAAAATAATACCAATACCACCCATGAAAAGAAAGAAAATTTTGAATCTAATTGGCTAGGACCATTCATCATCATGGCTAATCATGGATCTGTAGCATATATATTGGCTACACCAGAAGGAAAAAACCTAGGGGAGCCTATGAATATTACCCACCTCAATCATTTTATGCTTGATCATTTTAAACATTATCTATGAGGACCCCTACTTGGGGGATGAACATTGAACACATTCCCTTAATTCTTATTTTCTATTTATACTGGTTCCTATTTGATATAATTCCCTTATTCCAATCCAATATTGACCTTGCTTGCATTCACAGGTACTAAAAATAGTTTCAAATGCCATATTTAGAGAGGTAACTTCCATAGAATATTTTGATTTGGTCATCATCAACACATCATTGAAGGATGTATCTCAACACATGCATGCACAATTGCCTTGATTTATGTCTCTTAAAAATTGTGTCTTTTTCATTCCTTACTTATCCTATGTTGATTTGTACCAATTCCTATACTAATTCTCCCATCCTATGTCATTCATATGTCATTTGTGGTTCCAACCATGTTGTTGATTCATAGTAATTTTTTGCTTGGGGTAGAAGTACATTGACCTGAGGTCCATTTGGAATATGTAGGAAACACTCAATTTCTAAGGTTAGCTTAGTTACCTATTTCCAATGCTCTTTCCATTTTTACAATAAAATTAATCAATGATCTCATCATTTTCTGATCTTTACCCATTCTAAATCTTGTAATCCTCCATTGAGTGGAGATTTCTAAAACCCTAAAATTTTGAAAATCCCAAAATAACCTAAAAGTAAAAAAAGATTACAAAAAGGTTTAAAATCTCCCTAAGAGATATTAACCCACAAAAATTTTATTTGTTTTGTCATCTTGTTTTCCATTGGCTTTACCTTTGTTATGTGTGGTGTGGTTTACCAAATTTCCTAGGTATGAACCTCTTATCCAACCATGACCATTTCCATTTGCCTTTTCCATTTCTTGATAGTTTTCTCTCCCATTTTGGGAGAACTACATTGGCCTAAGGTCCACATGGACTATGTAGGCAACTCTTGGATGCATGGGGCATCCCAAATCAGTTCAGCCACTCTTATTTCCATATCACCATTCTTAATTTTCATTGAACAGTCTCACTATTTTTTGAGTTTAACCATCATATAGTTTTTCTATAATCACTTTCTTACTTGTCATCATTTTTCTTCTATCTTATATCCTTGGGAGAACTACATTTGGCATGAAGTTCATGTTGTATCTAGTGTCCATAGGACTATGTATACAATAGCCACTTGCCTAGTGCATTTGAAGTCAACTCATCCACCCCCTTCATATTCTTATATTCTTCCCTCCTATTCTAAATTACCATATTTTCTTGACAAAAAATTTGAGCATAACGGCTCATGATCACACAAGCACAGAATTTGAAGAGAACTATGAACTATTTGATGCTCTTGCTTTTCCTTTTTATTTTGTGTTTGCTTGATTACTTGTTTTTTTACTTTCTATGGTTGTTGCCTCAACTTAGTCTATTATGCTAACTAGGGAATCACCATGGTGTTCCTTATCATACTATCACACTTGATTCCATCCCTTGACATTTTTTAGTATTACCATGATGGTTTTTATCATTGGTGTTTTATTGTCAAATGTCTATTGGATCATAATTCAATCCTTATGCATATTACATTTAGATTAACATGGTTTTCTATACCATGGTGCATATTATTTCATCTTATATCAAAAATATAGATATGGGAGTCTACTTGGTAGTGCTACAACACAAATTCTTCTTGTTCACATAATACCCATCAATTGACCCACCATAACTAATTTATATGTTCTTCATGATACATCTGAGCATATACAAAAATCTATTATTATATTAACATTATTATAAACTAATCACATCATTATTCAATCATTATTATTCATCTCTTTCTTCACCATTTAGTCCAATATATGATCAACAATCACCCTATTGGGGTAAACTATTTCAACCAATTCACATTTACGATCTACCCTATTGGGAAAAAAATTAGTTAGTCACTGATTAAAATCTGCCATGTTGGGGGAAATTATTCTCAACCTAGACCACCTTTATTGGGTCATGTATCCTCGCTCTTCCCTATTGTGGCAAATTCTTCTAATTCTAAGCTTGTAGTTTTTGCCCTCTTCTAGGGCAGCTACAAGTGTGTCACTTATTATTTGATACATACTTCCCACTTTCCTCTCTTTTCTAAGATCTCATCTGTATATTTCATCCTTGCATGTCCTCTTAAGGGGGAATCATGGATCATCTATTATTTATTCAACTAATTTTTATAACTTCTTATTAATAGCTTTTTCATTCTTTAAAAAGATGTTATTGTGCCTAGTGTCTCATAAACACCTACAAAAACATGGGTAAAATGTAGACACCTCATTTTAATCACTTTAATTTATAAACTACATTTCAAAATGATTTTCTGAAATCACACACAAATTTGATTATAAATTATTATTAAACCTAATTTACCCACACAACTACTATTTTAATCTAAAATCGTAGTGACACATCCCTATTTGGAGTAATGGACCATATCACAATATTAACCTAATCAAATGCACCTAATACCAATTCTAACCTTTAAAAACACTATCACAAGCCAATTAAATGAATATTTTAAGGACACAATAACATTGTAAGGGTCCCATTCTTATAATTTATTAATAATCTCTAATTAATTAACCTAATCTTCCTCTAATAGGAAATTCTATGACTTTTTGGAATTGTCTTATTTTCCTAAATCAAAAATTCTTTATTACCTCATATAGGTTATGTCATTAAACAAATCTAATGAGAAAGGGAAGCGTGCTAGAAATCACTTACATTTCTCTTACACACTCTTCCTCTTACACCCCTCTTACACACTCCAAGAGGTCTTCATTGTACTTTCCTTCCTTCCTTACACACTCCAAAAAGGCCTTAAATAGTATATCTTACACACTCCATGTGTTTAATAATGAGTGTGAGGACTCATCCTCCACCATTGATCTTGATCTTGATTTAATGGTCCTTAATCATCTTAAAAGTCTATAAAAGTAAGGTTGAATGGCCATTATAGATAAGAGTGTAGTGATACTATGTCAAATTATAGCAAGGAGGTTTACCTTCTCATCTTATGTGCTAAGACAAACCACAAGTAAACAAAGGTATTTGCTACCCATGAAGCACCAACATTGCCAAAGACTTCTATCTCACAAGTTGAGCTCAACATCTACGTAATGGTCATCAAACAAGTCTTCAAGCGAAGTAAAAAGGTTATATTTATCCTTCCAATTGCATTATTTTCTTGGTACCCTCATATCTCACCCAAGGGATTGGACTTGAGTGGTTAGTCTCTAAGTTATTTTTTATTATTTCACTAACAATTGACTAACTCCCTCTTGTATTTCTAATCTACACATAGTTCATTCAGAATGTCTCCCTTTATGGTCTTGTATGGATATCACCCCCCATCCATCACTTCAATGTTGAAGGCCCATCCCAAGGTTTGAGCTGTTGAGGACCACATTCACCATCAATAAGAGGTATTCACCAATTTGTGAGAAAATTTAGCCATGAAACATAATTAAATGAAGTATCAAGAAGATCAACATCGTAGTGAGTGGAATTTTGACATAGGTGATTGGTATTTATATAATTATATAAATATAATCAAATGTCTCTGAATCAATAAAAAGGATAACAATTTGTCTCATAAGTATTATGGCCCTTATCAGATCTTGAAAAAAATTGGCAATGTGGCCTACAAGCTAGAATTACCCTAGTCCACTCATATACATCTGATATTCCATGCCAATTACTTGAATAAGGTAATTAGACATAGAGTTTCTACTCAAATTGAGTTACCTAAATTAGATGAGTAAGGTAGGGTTATTATGGAGCCCAAAAATATCCTTAAAACATGCACTAAATAACTATGAGCCAAAGTTATTAAGAAGTATTTAATAAAATAAAAGAATCTAGATTATGAAGATGCAACATGGGAGGATGAAACATTTTTGCAGAAACATCCAAGGTTGATTAAATGTTGAGGTTAATTTTGTTTTGAATAGGAGTGGCATGCTACAACCTTAACCTATGACATGTCTAGTGATTTGTGTGGACAACTTATGGCTTACATACCTCTTATATTATCTTGGCACATTTCTCTATGTTCTTAGTAAGGTTGGCCTAAGAAATAATTATGGATAAGTAGTTTATATATTAGAGGTAATGGTTAGTATTTGATCATCATATTGGGAATTATGTTTTTGTTTCATTATTTTAGAGGTTTTTCCCTCAAAGTGGCTCGGTTATATTTATCAATCATTTTACTCTTCTATAAATTATTGTTGTGGATCTATATATTATGATCTTATTTCTATGATATTAAATCTTATTGTGTGAACACATAAGTAATTTTATTACAATATTTGGGTGCATATGATGATCTCCTTCCCTTATACCATAAGAATAGGTTTCCTCATACTACTAATATTCTTGCATATTTTAGAGAGACTAATGAATCTAATACACATACCCAACCAGATGGTCCAAATTTATCCCTAAAACACCTTATGTCTAGGATAGATTAGCTTTACTTAATGAATAACAAATGAAATTAAATTTTGGAATAGATAAATATCCACAACCCGTACTATTAGCAATCATGTTACAAAACAAATAAGATATAAATTTATGACATGTTTTAAAATAGTATCCATAATTATTCACTTTTACTTATTTTGATATGTCAGGCATAGATCGTATAGTAACAATGCATAATACAATATTATATCCATATGCATAATCTATTAAATAAAAAATCATAAATATGCATTTAAAAGTGGCATTGTTATTTAATAAAGATATTGAAAGGTTAATAGAGTTAGGATTTATTTGAGATATTAATTATTCTCCATGGATATACAACATATTACACTTATTAATCTCAAATTTTTATTAAAAAACTACACTTATTACACCTTGTGGAACATTTTTCTATACAGTCATGATTTTTGGATTAAATGCTATTGGAGATACTTATCAGTGTGCTATGACACATATTTCCCATGATTAAATTTATGAGATAGTGAAGTAATATGTATATTATTTATTGGCTAAATCTAAATCATGATAATAATCTACATAAATTTTTAAAGCGCCTACATAAATACAATGTCACTTAAATCCACACAAGTGTGTCTTTGGTGTCAGTTCTAAAAAGCTATTAGGATACATTATATCTCAAAGAAAGATTAACGTAGATCCAAAAAAGGTATAATCTATTTTAGACATGTCTCCACCAAAGGGGTTAAAATAATTGTGATCTTTACAAGGAAAAATTCAAGCAATTAGACATTTTATGGCTCAACTTGCAAATAAAACACAACCTTTTACATGATTACTAAAAATGGGCACAAATTTTGAAAGGGGTGACAACTTTTGAAAAAAACTAATGATATAAAACAATATTTACTACATCCACATATTCTTATGTTGCCTATTCTTGATAGGCCCTTATTATTATACATTGTTGCTATAGATCATGCCTTAAGGGATTTATTTCCAACAATATGATGATGATCATAGAGAACATGAAATATAGTATGTCATTTTCACTTTGGTTGAATACAAAAATAATTAAAGTAATAAGGGAAATTTATGTCTCGCATTAGTTTGTGCCACACAAAAGTTACAACATTATATGCTAAAAAATGAGACACAAGTCATCACAAAAGTGGATCCACTCAAATTTTTTATGGATAAATCATATTTATCATGAAATTTACTAAGTGGGTCATTTTACTTATAAAATTTGATTTAAAATTCATTTAAAAAAATTCATTAAAATGAAAAATTATTATAAACTAACTAATGACAACTCAATTAACATATGCAGTACTAATTTTAATGATGATTTTGGAGATGATTTCACTTCATATCCTATTAATGACAATATTTGGAGCATGTATTTTGATGGATCCAAAAGTGATATAGGTGTTGGTGTTATTATTATTTCCATTACACCTTAAGAATAACCTATTCCATTTGTATATCTTTTGGGATTTTCTATCACAAATAACATAGCAAAAATGAATTAGTAAGATTGGGTTTATATACAACATGCACTTTACAAACAGAATCACTGAGAGTATATGGAGATTCTCAATTAGTGGTTACTCAATTATCATACATATACCAAACATAATAATAAAATCTAATTCTATACAAAGAATTGGTATAATGGTTAATGGCATAATTTGGATTCTTTCTCATAAAAGGCAACCCTTGAAAATATAATCAACACATAAATTCCATGGATAGTGTGGATTCATTAATCTTTATTTTTTTATGAAAAACATCTCAAAGAGATTCCACATTTGGGTAAGACCCAAGGAGGCAGGGGTATCTATTCCACCAAAAATGCCTAAGGCTCACACCTGGCCTGCCACCTTTACCTTGCTAGAAAAGTAAGCCTAACCAATAGGCAAATAGTCACTAGATCATGCATGTAGCGGCCAAAAAACCAATCAGACTGAATACTAAAGGATCATGCAATAAAAATAGAAGGCAAAGAGAATCCAACAAGCTTCCATCAAGACCAAAGATGGAATCCAACCAAAAAATACTGAGAAGCCCCCACAACAAAATTAGTAGTTGTCATTGTTAAGCAGATATAATAACTCCTCCCTAAGTTTAGTCGACCACCACGGAGGAGGAAGGCCAAAGCCATGCATGTCTAGATTATCTAAAGCCCAATTTTCTAAAGCATCTATAATTTTATTGTACTACCTTAGAATATGCATGAAGTTAATTTTATCAAATTTGGATTGAAGACATTAGATCTTATGAATAATTTTAGTGATTATCTAATCGTTGGAAGTGTAGACATCAAGATTTAAAATTAAATGGATCCAAAAATAGGAAATCAACCAAAATCTAAATATTTTTCTATCCCACTTTCCAAGCAAACAATAAACCTTTAGCGATCGTAAACCTTTGGCATAGTTATTAGTGGTGGTGCCCAAAAATTTAGAAAAAAAAAATTATGGAGTTATCTGACGACCTCCCATAACTACCAATATTGGCTCATGTAGGATTCCCCATCAATGCCCCATCAGAATGGATAACATTGAAGCTCGAGATAAGAAGAGGTGGGCCCACATTTTGAAAATATTGAGTCATATGACTAGGAGGATGAAGATCAACAAGAATCCTTTGCATAATTTGGATCCATATTTGGGAGGTAATGTAGGGGTGTTTAATCAAATGCAACATGGATTATCTGATATTAGTGAAGGTTCGATGTCAAACCATATCAAAATCAATAACACATTGTCTAAAAATCTAAGCATTCCTCTCTTTTTAGGTGTTCCAAAGTAAGAGAGATGCCCCAACCCATAAAATTTGGTAGGAGGAAGTATCCAAATAGAAAAGACATGTGCCATTAAGTAGAGGCTCATTAAGTGAGGAAAATGTAGACCAAGAAAGAGCATCTAATTTTTTTTATAGTTGAGAAACAAAGGGGTAGTAAATAAAAATATGAGAGAGAGAGAGATTCCACATCATTCTAATACAACTCACATCTAAAAGGGCCCAAGAAACCTCTTTTCCTTAATTACTCTCATGTCAAGACTCTACCATGAAGAAGAACCTAAATAAAAAACCTAACTTTGGGCCAAAGGTTTTGATGCTAAAACTAAATAAAAATACTTCTAAGGGGGTGGGCACTAGAAAGAACCAAGGATAGATAGCCTTTAGCAATTGAATACTTCCCCTTACTATGACTTCCCCAAGAAAGGAGATCTTCATTGTTGGAGCAAGAGTGGCTTCTTTATTTAATAATAGATCTAATCTAGTTTTTGATATGTTAAGGTAGGTCAACCATCCAATCATCTGGAGGAATCCATTGTCTTTCAATTTCCCACTCATTATTGGGGCATCTAGAATAATTAGAAATTGTAACCCATTTCTTCTGATGTAGTTGATTCATGATATCATGAAGATGAGGAAATTGGTCAATTATGGGTGGGTGACCATCCCACGAATCATTCCATAAATCGACGATTTCAATATTTTTAGTAATCCAAAATAATTTTTTTTAATTAGAGTCTCACTCATTCTCAAAATATCCAAAATAAGAGAACAAAGAGAGGGAAGAGAGAGGTGGACCAAGTCAACTAGAGTAAGGTTGTTAGCATACTTATCTCTTAACACTTTAGCCCATATCTAGTTTGGCACCTAGATAAGTCTTTAATAAACTTTGGTTGCAAGAGATTGACTCATCAAGAGCATAGATTGAAAGCCTAGACCTCCATCATGCTAAGGGAGGAATAGGGTAGCCCACCTCATAATAGACCACTTCTTATCCAACTTGGGGCCCCTCCACAAAAACTTATGTCAAGTCTGATCAAGACTTTTGAAAATGGCTTTAGGAATGTGCATGATTAAAGAGAAGTAAATTGGGATAGCCTAAAACACACTTTTGATAATAATAATAATTCTACCCCCCCATCAATAACCATTTATGATTCCAACTAAAAAATTTAACTTTAACTTTGCCTAGGAGCCACCCCCAATCCAAAATTTTGCATAGCTCAAGTGAAAGGCTAAGGTAGAAAAAAGGGAAAGTTGCTCTTTTGAAATATAGCCTATCCAAAATTAAAGCCTCTTGCCTTAGAGATGTATGAAAGAAAAAAATATTAGATTTATCCTCATTGATCACTTGCCCAGTGGCATTACTGAATAGCTGCAACTTCTTGTTAAAATTTGAAGCCTCACAAGTTGAAGCTTTTCCCATCAGATAAGTGTCATCAACAAACTGCAAGTGAGTCAAAGGTCTAACCCCATAAACAATAGTGATACCTTCAATAGTTCTATCACCTCTACCTTTGGAGATAATTTTGCCTAGGCATCCAACAAGGATGATAAATAAGTAGGGAGATAATGGATCTCCCTGCCTGATGCCACAAGACGTAGAGAAGAAGTTAGTAGGAAATCCATTCACAAGAACAAAGATAGATATCAAATAAATGAATCCTTTAATCCACAAAACCCAATCTTCAAAAAATCTAAACTACTTCAACAAAGTAAAGAGAAAGGCTCAATCAACCCTATCATAGGCTTTGGAAAGGTCTAATCTAATAAACATAGTGGGGTAGTTTTGAAGTTCTATGGATTTGAGGGATTCTTGAGCTAAAATAATCTCATCAAGAATCTACCTACCTGCTACATAACCACCCTGATCTAGGGAGATAATTTTGTGGAGAATATGTTTCAATATATTAGCCATGATCTTTGAAATAATCTTACATAAGACATTGCACAATGCAATTGGTTAAAAGCCAAAAATGTGAGAAACCTCCTAAGCTTTCAGAATCAAGGCAATGTAGATTTTTTTGATCTATTTAAGAACCACTTTAGTAACCATGGCTTCTTCCACCACCTCTAAGAGGTCATGTTGAATAACATCCCAAAGTTCTTGATAGAATTCAATTGAAAACCCATCAAGGCAAGGGGTTTTCCCTCTAAGCATGTCAAAGACAACATTTTTTAATTCATCCATAGATATCTTAGCCATCAAAGAGTGATTATCCTCCATTAAAATTATGGAAGGAATGTCCTAAATAATTTTCTGTTGGGACTCCCAGTCCAAAGGGGTATCAGAGAAAAGATGAGAAAAGATATCAAGAAAAAAATTAGAAATACCTTGAGAGGAAAAAACTTGAGAACCATCTTCCCTGTCTAAATAAGAAATATGATTGAAGGATCTATGTTTAAGAAGGGTCTTGTGAAATAAAGATGGGTTTTTATCCCCCTCTTGAAGCCAAGAGATCCTAGATGTCTATTTCCACATGATTTCCTCTCTTAAGATCCATTCCTCCATCTAACTATTTAAGACCAACTTTTCTTTTTTAAGAGCCTCAATCAAGCCAATTACTTGAATACTATCATTCACTCTTTCTAGCTTATCCACAATTTCCTATTTTTTAACTTTAATGTGCCTGAACTCATTCCAATTCCATTTTTTATTGGACTTTGATAAAGTTGAGCCTCTTGGTGAAAGTATACATTTTCATTCTAGATCACCAAACCCATTTTTCCACCATTACTAAATCTTATTCTTAAAATTTGCATGTCATAACCACATGAGCTAAAAACAAAAGGGAGTTTTAGGAAGATTAAATTACCAAATTTCCAAAGCAATGGCCTAGTGGTCCAAAATAGCATTATTTAAAATTTTAGATTTTGGAATGTGCTCATGAATAAGGAAATACTCTGATAGAAGAAATCTATCCAATATTTTAGAGATTCCAGCTTCACTCATTCTCTTATTGGTCCAAGTGATCAGTCTATTCTCAGACTTAATATCAATGAGGTTGAAAAAGGAAATATAATCTAGAAGAAGATGAGATCTAGCTTTAAGTTTCCTATTACCCCCTAAATTTTCGTCCAAAGAGGTAATAAATTTAAAATCACCTCCAATCAGCTTCCATGTAGAGAGAAAGAGATGAAAGAGGTAGGCCAGCATCTTCCATTATTTTCTTTTTTCTTCCAAAGCCAGCGAGAAGTAGACATTGATATACAAAATAGGTCGATTAGAGTGTCTATCCTAAGAAATGATGGCTAAAATTTCTTTCGTATCAAATGAGTTAGTAACCATAATATCCTTGGGATCCTATAAACAATCAATCCCTCTTGAAGCTCCTTGAGCATAACTAGTAAGGAAGGAGGCAACAAGCTAGATTTTCTTAGCAGTGTAAAACATGTTATCACTGGTAATCTTTATTTCTTGGAGAAATAGCATTTGAGGGTGATGAATTTTAACCATTCTTCTAATTTCATTGTGCTTAGAAGGAGAGCCTTTGAGACCCTAATATTCCATGAAATTCACTTCATATAGGACCTTTTTTATACTTTTGGGAAATCTCTTTCACCTTCCCTAAAGAGACCAATTTCTCACCTTCCTTCTGAATGTGAGTAGTAGTAGTTTTCCTTCCCACCTTCTAATTAGCCTTCATCTTTAATTTATTATTCATGACTTGATTGATTCCCTTGGGCTCCAACAAAGAGTGACCTTATAGATATTGTGAGTAAGGAACTAAAGCCTACAAGTGAGAGTTCTCCCCCTAAATTTATAAATTCAAGATGAGAGGATTAATTCTTTCCAATTTGTGTTTTCTAATTGGATGAGAGATTTTGAGTAAGCTGATGGTCTTATCTTTGGCCATGGTTTTAGAGTTAGTATCTATTAATTGAATTTCAGCTTTAAGTTGGGTGACTAGAGAAGTTCTGAGAAATTGAGTTTCATGAATTTCCATATCCATCGAGAGATTCCCATCATCTGGAGTCTCCTCATCAGCCAAAACTACAAATCTATTATCAAAAAGAGAAGCCATAAATCCAACCTTGTTAGGCTTGATCAAGTGTTTTATTTTGGGTTCTTGGAAGGTTTCACTACTTGGATCTTCCTTAAAATTAGGAGGAGAGGCTAATTTAAAATATTTTATGAGGTGGTCATATTCATGACACAATCTACAGTAAAAGGGAATATTTTCATAGTCCACTTCTTGATCCCAAGCCCCCTCTCTGAATTGTAGAGTGTCATTTTTAAATAGAGGATTGTCAAAATTCACTAAAACACAAATTCTAGCATAAATGATGTGCTCAAACATGGTTTTGTTATTGACAGTAAGCATGTATGTCCCCAATGTATTACCAATAGTTACTAAGATAGTTGGGTCCTACAACTCAGTGGGAAAACTAAAGAGCCTAATCCAGATCAGTGTTAGAGATGTTAGTTCTTCTTATACCTAAAATAAAATATTCCACGGGTTCATAAATAACCCCACCCTTCCTAGGAACCATGGCCCACCCTAAAAAAAATTCTCCATATCCTCTTCATTCACAAAAATCACGAAAAATACCCATTAGGGTAAATCAAAATGTGGAGCTCCCCATCGGTGATCCATTACCTAACTTCCCATGATTTGAATTTTTGTATAGGGGGAAAAAGCCCATAAATATATAGATCAAGGCCCTTCTCTTTAGGTTGTCAGTGTTGCTTTATGCCTCTGATTGCTTTAGATTGACCACCAATGATCCATCAACTGCTTTCAAACATCTTGCATACATTTTTTATGGACCAAGTTTTGGCATACATAGAGATTAGAATTGGAACCCTTTACCTTCATTTGAGCCATTGGGATTATGATTCAGAATAGCCTTCTTAAATTTAAGCTAATTGGGGAAGGATTCCATGAATCCCAAATAGAGATAGAAGGAACCATTCACATGGTTTGATCAAAACTTTCCTGGTTCATTAATATTTATTGATATCAATGTTGATCATGTTATTTTTAATATACAATAGCTATAATAGTCATCAATATATACAACATAGGTAGAAGCTTTAGAAGTACTCATAGTTATTGGAAACATAGTTAATTTAAAATGGTACAGTGATGTATATAATTTTTTATACAAAGCAAAAATACCATACAATACTACACAATGAAAAAAAATACAATACGAGGCTACACATTATTCTATTATTATAGGGTCATTATTAAAAAGATCACTTGATGGAAAATCAATGTTTAAATCCTGAAAAAAGCTAGATTAGTAATATGTGAAGTAATGATAGTGCATGTGGTGGTCATTTAAGTTACAAAGATATGTCTCAGAAATTATTAAAACAAGGTTACTATTGGCCTATAATGCAACAATAATTTGATGAACATGAAAAAAAATTCCATAATTTTGAAAGTATTGCAATGTTAATCATGTTTCATCATATGAATTACAAACCATTGTTTCACCTTGGCCATTTTCTCTCTAGGGTTTTGATTTAATCATAAGAATAAATCCAAAATCATAATATGGTCACAAGTTAGTTATTATTTCTACAAAATATTTCACAAAATGGGTTGAGGCTATACCTTTATATTCTATTACAGGTAAAGATATCTATCAATTATTAAAGACACATATTATTTTAAAGTTTGGAATCCCACCAGTGATTATTATAAATAATGGATCGTCCTTTGAAAAACATAGTTAAGATGTTTTGTGGAAAATAAAGCATTCATCACACATTTTCTACACCATGTTATCCACAAGGCAATGGTCAAGAAAAAACTATAAATGAAACCCTTGTTAATATTTTAAACAAAATATTTATAAATCATGAAACATATTAGCATAATTAAATTATTTATTCACTTTGGGCATATCATACAAGTGTGTTTAAACTGACAAAAGTTACACTAGATTGTCTTGTTTATGGTACAAAACCAATATTTCCACTTCAATTGGAAATTCATACCTTACATGTCTCCCTTAAAGATATAATGAATATCAATAAAAATAATTACATAAATTAGAAATTATTGATGGAAAGCATTTTTAAGCTATTGAACACCTCAGGTATATCAGGATTGTATCAAACATGCATATGACAAAAGGGTTCATAATAAAGAGTTTCAAGTGGGGGATATAGTGTTAAAATAAAATCATAAAAATACAAATGTAGATAAGAAAAATAAATGCAAATTCAAACCCAATTGTTTGGGTCCATTTTTGATTATATAAATAGTGGGTGTATGGGCTTATCAATTAGCTATATAGGAATGAAAACTAGCGTGAAAAACCGTATGAACATCATGCACTTGTGTAGATATTATTCTTCGTATAATTGACCAAAAATAAAATAAATTTTGCATAGTTTTTTCATGTTATTATTTTACTTTTGCACATGCGATCAATTTAATCAATTTTTATGTCCCTTGGGTCCTAAATACTTTTTAGCCTCTTAACTCTTCCTTTTCACTTTCTATATCTGAACAATCCAAAATAGTGATCTATACTAATATCATTTTTCATTTACTTTGTTATTTTCATAGTCTAAACTGAGTAAAATACATTTTTTATAAAATTTAGTATCCACAAGTATGGGTCAAAACTAAATACCAATCTTGTACTAATTAGGTTGATCATGTCATTTACCATTTTTCATATTCAAATCAAAATATATGCAAATAGATCCATAATGCATCTAATTTTTTGATATTTCACTTAATTTTTGTATACAAAACAGTACTTGTCCATGAAAAATATTTATTTTGTGTTATATTTCTCAAACATGTGTGTTACATACCTTGAAAAATTACATTCAATGAGATGAGGATGTATAATAATTCCTCTATGGATTTATTCTATCTTCCACATGCCTTACAACCACAAAATCACATATATTGTAGGGGCATCTTACTCATACATGGCCATGCCATCATTTTTAGTGCATAATTCATATTAATACATGTTGCATATTATTTATATCCCTTCTCTATCTTCTACTTTTGAACCCATGGTTATCACTATTTTCTATGGTTCTTTTTGCAAAATTTAAAAAGTATAAAAAAATTCAAACATTTTGAAAATGCAAAAAACATTCAAATTATTCTAAAAAATCTAAAATCAGGACCTCAACATGATTAAATATCTAGTTTAAATCATTTTTATATTATATTTAACTCATGATTGACAAATAACATACTCTTTTTCTATCACACATGCATTTCACTAATATTTATGACTGTTATGAAAGGCATATATACTTCACTTGGACTAAGTTGTTGGACTTGCCTCTACCCAATGGCCATGCTAAACTAGGGGTCATCTTATCCACAAGTTACAATATATATAGGCATTACCATTCTATATCTATTATATTTTTGAGTTATATACTCTTTACAAATGCCTTGTTAACATTTGTATCTTATATTTTGGACATGGGTATTCTATTTTATAGGATATGATCATATTACATATACATCACGTAGACTATTTTCTAGTTCTATGCTCCATTGATGTTATTACTTATACATAGTAGATTAAACTTTTCTTCTCTATTGTGTGTGTATCTTGGCCCCTATGTGAAAATTGCTTAAAAATCTCTATGAGAATTTTTTTGGTATGTGTAACATTTGAACATTTCCATTTCTTGTGGTTGTTGGCCTTTTTTATGTGACATTTGAACATGTCCCTTATTTACGATATTATTTATGTCCTTTATGTGTGTATTTTGACCTTAAATATATAATTTATACTTATTTAGAATTTGAACATGTCCTTTGTATGTGGCCCTTGGCCGTATTGTATGACATTATGATTGTTTGTGTTTGTGTCCTTGTTGAGCTTGTTAAGTTTGATGAGTGACATGATCCATATTATGAATTACCTATTGTGTATGCTTATGTTATAATTTACTACTTTGAGATACATTTATATATTTATATAGGCCTTTTCTCATAGGCTATATGATTCTAATGGTACATGTCTTACTATGTTGACATAATTTTCACATAAGCTATAATATTCAATGATTACATGATACAATTAAATTTTATTTTGAGATGAGTGACTTTTAAGATAAAATTTTCCTCACCTCAAAATGGGTGCATTTCATGGGCTTTTCCATACAAGAGATAATCCTATATGAGAAAAAAATATTTTTTAATATATTTACAGTTTAAAAGAATGAAAAATGTTAAAATGTAAATTATTCACATAGATTACGGGGGCATATGCCATGCATATGCACTCACATTATAGGAATAAAGTACATATTTACATAATTTTGGGTACATGATATAGATTCATGCAAAGCTTCAAACATTATTTATATATTTTCATCTACTTTTAGTTATAGATTATACATTTATCAATGGGAGCATGATATAAATTCATGCCATTCTTTCAATACTATTTTCTATCTACAGTCATGGTAGGAACATGGATGTTCCATTCTCTTTTCATCATGCATACATTAATAAAGGAACAAGTCACAATTGAATCAACAAGCCATCTACATTGGTTGATTTAGCTAAAATATATAATGCATAGCTTGGCAGTTTAGTGCCCTCTAGAATTATAGCTTGTGAGTCCATTATGGATTCCAACTCATTTTTGTCTTGGGGTTACAAATACTGAAAATTAAAATTAAGGTTTATGCATCCCTCAATGGTTTTCATTTTTTATTCATGTTTAATTTATATTGGGGCATGATCACCCTCAAATTTTCCATTAGTTCAGCTAAGGAACCAAATCTCTCTAGGTGTTTGATGGTAAGTACCAATTACCTAATGCTTCTAGGAAGCATCATATTAAAGGAAAGTTAAAATATCAACATTGATTTCACACAAACAAGTGAAGTCCTTCCTTATTCTTTTAAATCTTAAGTTACATTTCAATTCTAAATTTCACATATGGAAACTCACTACTTTATAGGATTTTCCATGGAACACCTTGCATGATTGGATATTTCTCCCAAAGGCAAATTGTTTTGTACACATTTAGGTATATCTTTCATTTTACTCAAGTAATTTCATTTTTAGACTAAACCAGTGGGGGGGGGGGGGGGGGGGAATGTAGTCAATCAAATTTGGTCATACATAATTGATAATGTCATTTTTGGCCCATTTTTACTTCATTTTACTTGAGAACTTAGTTTAGATCTATTTCCTAAACTCACTATATCCTAAGTATATAAAAAAACATATCCCTTTATAGTTTATTATCTAATGCCTATATAAATACTCTTAATTGTTAAAATCCCATCTAAACATATGTATAGACATTTTAAATTTTAAATTTTACATATTTCCTTTCAATACAATATTGACTAATATAGGTCAATAGCGGAAGTCAGTCTTGAACCCTATGGTTCGATCCTAACCTTCACCTTAGCAATTATTACTTTTAAAATTTATACCCTCCCTTATAGGTTGGTCTATATTATTATGATAGGTAACATGATATTTTACCCTTTTGGATTGTTATAAAGGCATGCCTAATTCACCTATTCTATCACTTGGCTATTTCAATATTAATATACACTTACACTATTGCACACAAACAAAATCTTACCTATTATTTCTAAATTTGATACAAATAATTTGAAGCAATCCTTAGCTAATTCAAGAGCATGTTTTATATAAGTCAAGTAACCCATTTTCAAGTATTCAAGCCATTTTCAATTATTCAAGCATTCATGTAGAAAAAGGAGCATAGTTTCACAAAACACTCTAATTAAGATAACTAGATAGGCTTGATTTCCCTCTTCAAATTATTGGATACATAAGCAACACTTAATTATCATAGGGGTGATTGGGGTTAGCTCAGCCCATTACACTCCTATTGTTCCCTAACACACCCCATTTTTAGATGTAATATAGGGACCCATTATTGATCAGGAATCTTTATTTATGGTCTATTTCAACTATAGGAATTCTAATATTATATCAAATGTGCACAAGCCTAAGGTTTTTTTAGAGTCTCATTTTATTGAAATTTTTCTAAAAGGGAGAAAATAAAAGTTTAGACATCATTCATGAATTATCCATCACCTTTTAATATCTTCTCTAATTTCAAAATGGGTATTTAATATCATGTTTCAATTTAATAGACTAACATGATTAATGGAGATGTGTAGCTTATTTGATCTTTGATGTTCAATATCCATTCCCTGGTTTTTAAAGTTTCATTAGGTTCCATAGATCATGACATATGTTAGCATCTCATTCACTCACAGTTGATCACAGTTATAACCAAAGTATTAATTCCTTACAAGCATCCAAATTCATGAGATCATTCGACATAGAAGCATCTCGTTCAATCATGACAATTGGATTTCAAACTACATTCCAAGTTTTTGGGTCACCATGAGTTGTACACATGTTAAAATATTAGTGTAGTCAATTTTCATGAAGTATTCCAAGTCCTTTGAGCTCCCTTAACCTTGATATTAATGTACATGGTGATATCAGAATCACTCAAAGTCTACAAGAAGAAAATACACTGTCAATAACCCAAATTTCTAGGACTCCCGAGATCAAACTTGGTTGAAAAATATCATTAACCCAAGACCCAAGAGATCAATTTAGGTCCAATATATTTAAGGTTCCTAAGTAAGTGAATGATAGGTGGCATAATCTCATTCATTTGAGTTTTATTAGTTATAAATACATTATAAAATTTCTAAGTCTCCATATGGTCAAAACTATCTAAGTGTCATCATCATCTTGGAAGTCAGGGGCTTGACAAGATAAATTATAGTGCCCAAAAGTTCCAAGTCTATAGATCCTTCCAATAATAACTGTGATCTAAGATGACCAAGTTGACTAAGGAGCAAAACTAGCAAGTTGACAACATTGTACTTTAAACATTTTGGAGAATTTAAGGTAGTTTTGACAAGATTAAGGTATTTCATTTATTTTAGTCTTATCGTATACTCCAATGTTGAGATGATATTTGATAAGAAAGAAAAAATGGTAAGTTTATATTATTGTAAATGGGTCTTTTCAGTCATCTAACATTTGTGTAATGACGTGATACATGTACTTGTCCATACATATTCTCCAAATGTATTAACAACTACTTTCCAACATCAGAATCTCTTTATAATTGCCCATTCATCATTTTCTAACATCCAAATGAGGGATATTAAAGGGTTTAAAATTAAATAGAGATGTTAAACATTTTTTCATACTCTTCCACCTCCATAAAATTTAGTGAAAGCTACATGCTCACTTGGTTCATCATCTCTAATAGTTTCACAAGGTAGAACAAGCAGATTCGTGAAGAAAACAAGATTTTAAAGGTCTTTTACAGAGGTTTTCAATTGATTTGAAATGAAAAAAACTCCTAAAATTCTCCTCCTAGTCTCTTCAGACCTAAATCCTTGAAAAAATGGAGATATAGATCCAAATAAGGCAAAAATCTCCTTCTTTTCTCCATCAAGTTTCTTCGCAGCCTCAAGAGGCCAACTAGTTTGTGGATGGTACTTAGATGAGAGAGAGATATGGATAAAAATATATTGGGTATATGATGGGAAAATAATTCCCTTCAGTTTTTTTCATTAGTTTTTTATTTAAGATCCTTAACTTTATGAACAATCATTAAGAATTTAACGGTGCAGAAAGATGACTCAGAACCCCACAAGGTCAGTTTTCTCCTGTTACATAGTTTTGAGATTTAATGAATGTATGATAATTATTATAAAAGGTATCTTTAAAAATATTTTATGTATGAAAAAACATATTTCCTCAAGGTTATTTATGTTCATGTTTTGATTAACACTAAATAGTCTTGATTTGTCAGACCATACATGATAGTCATAGATTGAAAGAGTTGTGAAGTGTTTTGGTGCATGGAATGAATGAAAGGAAGTTTTTTAAGGTTTATTAAACTTCATAAAGAATTTTAAAACCTCTTAAAATACTCATTAAATTAATTAACCTCAATAAATCAGATACTTATGCATGCATAGGTGGGATTTATGAACTAGCAGGCATGATTTAGATAACCTTTGTCAAGTCTGAGTGCTTATTCATTGTCATAAGCTCTTAAATAGATATTAATATATAATAATGGTTTAAATATAATTTTAAAGGATTAATTTAAAGTTTTAAACCTTGGGAAGTAATGGTTCTAGTTTTTTTCATCAAAGCCAAGTAAAAACAAGTTTTGTGAACCTACAGGTCTGTAGACCTGTAGGTCAACATTGGTACCTAAATGGCTATGATGAAATTATGTATGGAATCTTGAATACATAATCAGATTGTTCTCATTAATTTTTAAAAATATCTAGTAACTTTTAGATCCAAATTTATCAAACCAATAGTGAAGGGATAGATTCTAGGTGCATACAAAGCATGTAAGTAAGCATAGTTTGTGCTTCTACAGGGAAACAACACCCATAGTATCTTGTGAAATTAAAGGTAACTCTATAAATATTTATCATATGGTTATAAAATATCTAAAATATCAAACCTTATCTGACCTACCCTCATGTGATGCACCATATCGTTACAGGCATATACACAGAAAATGAGTAATAAAGGGTAGGTCTTGCATTAGATTTGGCACTAAAAGAAATAGAAAGAGTATAGATGGTATGGAAAAAGTTTGGAGAACATTATATATCCTTATTTTTAATATATAACATAAATTATCAACTTATATTATTGAAGAAGTATTATAGGTCTATTAAAGACTAGGAACGCAATGGTAATCTTGTTTTCCATCTTGGAAAGACCAATATAGGATTGGTTTCTCATTCCCATAATGGTATAAACATTATATTAAATTTAGAACATTAATTATTTTATTTTTTTTGTTGAAGAAGTAAATAAATTAGGTGATATGTGATCAGTTATATGAAAGAAAGATACCCTGTCAAATAGACTATGTAAAGCCAAGAGGACTATGAAGGTTTCAAGTGAATATCCAAGGTAATTTGAGCCCATTGGAGAGATGGATAGGATATAAAAATAATTGTCCAATTTTTATACAGTGATATTGCTTACCAATTATATTTCCAAGGCAAAATAAGAGAAAAGAAGGCTTTAGGCTTAGTAACCACCTACAAGCCTATAAGAGGGAAAAGTTAGAGAAATAACATTTATGGTGTCAAATGGAGTGTTAGGAGGTTTCTATAGGGTCAATATTAATATTAAGTATCTCTCAAATAATTTTTAATATCTCCAAACTTCCAAATAAATCAATGGGAGAATATCCAATCTTAAAACTGTAGTCAAGAAGCACAAATAGCCACCTATAGGCATGTGTGTGAAGAGTGAAGAAAACTTATAGGTTTTGGGGTTTTTTAAGGATTGAAGAGTCCCAAGAGGTCAATTATATGTTTTAATATGATCCCATAAATTTTTAATTTATTGAAAATGAAAAAATAATGTTCAAGGAGGTATGTTAGGGTCACTTTAATGTGATTATCTACAAACCCTTGTTCAAGGCCTAAGTCAAGTTTCAATGATTTGAAAGGGTCAATTCATTTATAAGAATATTTTAACATATCATATGGTGTTTTAAAAACCTAAAAAGAGTGATTAAAAGATAAAACAAGCACTTTCATCCATTTTCTTGCCAAATGACTCCTCTCAAATACACAATCAGGCTTCTATTATTCAAAAGGGTGACTTTTAGTATGTGTGAACTTATACAAATAAGTAAATGGAATATTGAAAAAAAAATTATAAGTAAGGGGTATCATATACATAATATTATTTTTTTTATTTCATTCATCAAATCCCATAGCTTTATGAATTATCATTAAGAAGCTAGGTGACCCTAAAACCCTTATTAAACCCTGAACAAGCCCTGATGGAAGAGATAAGCTCTCCAAACACTCAAAATGGATTCAAATAACTTATAAAAAAAATTATGATGTATATATCTCTCCTAATAATCTAAATGAGCAAAGTAATGGCACATTTGAGCTGAAGTTATAGGGAAAATGGTCTGACAAACTCCTTCTTGATCTTGTTTTCAATGTTTTGAGTTAGACAAACTCTCATAAGTAATTGCATAGGGTCTTTGAGCCAAGATAGAGATGTTATCATCACATTTAATTAATTTAATAGGTTTACATATTCATAGTATAAGTTTCAAGTGGTCAACTAGGCTTTCATGAAGAATCATGATAATGTGGCTTCAAGAAGGTAGGGGTAGAGACTGGTTGTAAGGTTTTAGAGATGAAGAAGTTTCAAAACACATTGGAGAACCTTTAAACATTATCTAAAGAGGAGTTGGAGTAATATAAAATAGATAATTATCATTATATCCCTCAAATCCACTTGAAACATCCATGACAATAAATATCTCTCTCTACTCTAAGGTCAAGTGTGAAGACTACAACTACAAGATGGCTTCCATTGATTGAACAAAAGCTCCATGACTTGTTATAGTATCTTCCTTGGAGCAACAAGATATGGTAGAGGAATTTCATGACAAAAAACTATATCTTCCTTGGGATTTCATGCCTTGATATAAAATATATATTATAAAAAGAAGTCATGAAGTTTAAATACAAATCTCACAAGGAAGAAGAAGCATTGTAAGAAACAAAGGTTAGAATAGATGATCTTAAAGGGTGCCAAATTTCAATTGAGTAACTTGTAGCTAACCCAATAAGTAGATATGTTACTCCATGATAAGGATTTATAATCAATTAGGCATCAAAACTACCAAGATGGCCTCCAACTCCACTCTTCATGAATAATTCCATCAACACGTCCTAGAAGGCTAAGAGGCAAGATGAGAACACACTCTTTTCAAGCTTGATGTCACTTTATTTCTATTTTGTAACTGATCTAATCATGAGAGATAGTTCATGATTTATCTTGTTTTACTATACTTCTCTCTCCTCTTCTAATTCATCTATAAATGAGGCCTTGGAAGGCATGGAATGTATCATCAAACTAGTTATGGTGAAGCCCTACCAATTTTAAGACTTGCAATTGCCTTTGAAATAAATTCAAGCTAAATTCCATTATCTTCATCTTGCATACAATTATTTTGAATTAATTTTTTATGAATGTCTTATGATAGTGATATTATATCCTTGTATTTTTCTTTCTCTTTCATGCCTCTATATGAGTCAGTCTTCTTTCCATAAGTCATATGAAGTGTACTACATGGTTTACTAGGTTTATGTGTTAAAAAGGTATTATTGTATGCTCTTAGGCCTCTTGACTAATCACCTTAGCTATTTTAATATAAATAACCTTCATATATAATCACTTATGTGGTAGGAGCTATTTTGAAGTTATAAAATCAGATTGTAAAGTTGTCAATTCATAGTGCAAACATTGTCAAGTAGAGGACATTATATTTGGTGCATTACCACCAAGTTTTCTTATTATTTTTAGCTATTTTCTATCCCTTTTATTTGAAAGTGTGGTAGGTTATTTTTATTTTTGGGTGAATCATCAAGGGATCTAACCCAACCTAGAGATTCACATCACTAATTAGGCCACCCATATCCTAAGAGTGATTTCATGATATCATCTAGTTAGGAAGGCTTGAACAACCTTATTAGGTGTGAAAATTAGATATATAATAGTTATATCACACATGGTGGGATTGAATTTGAATAAGGTTTTCCAATACTTATTTTGGTCTTGGAAAATTTTCAACTATAATAGCCTCCTTCATTCAGCATCTGGCGACTCCATCAAACTTTTAACTCTTGGTTGTAAACTAGCAGACCAGTTTTCATGCCAAAGGTAACTACAAGGTCAAGGGCCAAAGGTATTCCTTTTGATTTTATTGAATTATCTTCATTTTTAATCAAGATAAAGAGATTTATTTACTATGCCCCTTATACCAAGACTCCTATAAGAAATCTACATTTTCATTACACTCGAAGCTCTCTTAAAGTTAGAAATATGGATAGAAACCTTCCCTTTGTTGCTTTCAATGGTAGATATCTTATAAATATTGAGAGATATGATGGCATCCCTATGGTATCCCTCAAGAGTTTCACATACTTTAGTGTATAAAATACCATTACTCCCATTGAACACATAGAGATATGTCTAATTTCTGAAATATTCATAATATTAATCAAGAAAATGTTGTCATGAGGTTGTTGCAAATATCATTCAAGGGTAAATCATTGGATTGGTATAGGACATTATCTCCTAATTCTATTGATTCATGGGACCAATTGGGAGAGCGTTTGAGTAAGAAATTTTTCACTAGTTAAACAATTAACTACTATCAAGAGAAATCCACAAGAATTCATGCAAGAATTCAATCCTAGGTTCTAAAAAGCATGGGATAGGATCCTGATTCTTGTGAGACCTACTCCAAATTATTATTTCCATTAATATCTCAAGGAATTGAATAGTGAGATAGTTGTTATGATACAATCCATGGGAGGAGAGACCTTACCTAAAGCCTTTGACCTTGCCATCAAATCTAAAAATAACCCATACAAGCTAGAAATATATTCCCAAGGCCTCCCATGCCATTATCTCCTAATATACATCCCCATACTCACATTATTTCTCCCATTCCTACATTAACTAGTCATGATTTGGCTAATCCTAGTCAACTAAGTCAAATGATGTTGAAGGATTACTCAATACCCTTACAAACAAGGTTATAACAATGGATAAAGGTAACAAAACCAATTTCATATACTTTATCAAGATAAATATCAATCCAATCATTCTTATTAATCTAATAGGCCACTTTTCCAAGGTAATTATCAAGGGCAAGGGCAAATTACCAATGTTAGACCATACAGTAGTTACAATCCCAATGTTGCCTCTACTTATAGAACTCTAGTAGCAACACAATCTCAATGGGATCAGCCTCATAATTATTATAAATAAGATGACTAAGGTAGGGGGTGGGGGGTGGGGGGTACGGGGGGGTGAATTAATCTTCAAATTTTTTCATTCAACTCAACTTAACCATACATGAGCCATTCTAACAAGCATGTATATATTTAGCAAATATAAGCATCTAATCATAAGAGCATGAAACACATAGACACATCATATATGTGAGAAACCATATAAGGGTATAAAACCCATTAATGAAAAAAATGGAATAGAATCCTATAAGACAAACATCAATCTTTAATGAAGAACCAACTTCACATGGAGCACCAACCCCAACTAGCTCAGCACCAACTCAACTAGGATTTAGCAAACACCCACTTGCAAGGAGGCACCAACCCCCTAGATGACTCAGCACAAAATTAGCCACCTAATTTTTTTATCACCCTTAGAAACCCTTGTTGCTTCTATAATGGATGATGATCTACTCCATCTCTTCATTGACTTTTATCCCTCTAAAATTGGCTTTTATCCTTCTTCACTCCATTAACCCTCTTTATGGCTTGATTAGGTCTTCTAACCTTGATCCTCTTATGCATAACCTCTTTTATATATTCATGACATATATTTTATGGTCTGCATGACCTTTTTCTACTCACAAATTACCTATATCATTTATTTATCCTCTTCTTCTCTCCCACACTTAGAATCCTCTTAGCATGCCAAATAGGTCAACTACCTTGCTTTTCTACAAGTCACTTGATCATATCCTTCTTAGTTGGATACATAATCAAATCACTTAGATCATCCATGAATAGTTTTTAACATATTAAAATGACATGCCTTGATCATGAATCAATCAATACAATAGGATTATGGAGACCTAATCGGCCTTCTTAACAACATGTTACCCTTTGATCTTTCTTAAAGTATATCCAAACACCTCACATGAAATAAACACATCATACACTACTCTAATAGACCTTATATAGCTTTATTTTATGTTAAAAACACCTTTTAGGTCTAATCACCACTTGAACTCTTTCTCAAATCACTGCATATAAAAGGCGTGTGCATGTACAAAAATTATGTCTTGAACAACTGAGGCATATACTCAATTTTTCCAAACAACCATAGAAAACATATACATATTCATAAACCCCATGACCTTAGAGTCATCACCAACTTTATCTGATGGTTCAACTAAGGTAAACAATCTTAAACATTGCTCTGAAAGATGTTCACTCAAAACTATCAACCGACACCAAAACATAGTAAAAAAAACATGAACTTTTGACACATGATTGAACATATTCAAAGGTTTTAAATTCATGAATATAATCTTATATCATCCTCAAAACAACCTTGATCAAAAATAGTACAAGTAATGATGAAAATGTTTGGTCTTATAGACCAATCTATTGACTTCCTTTTTCATAGACACCACTCAATCAGATAAGCCATTTTGGATTCAATATTCAAACCTTTTACATTGACTTAAAAGCTTATAAAAAGCATAGATAGAATATTAAATTCCAAAACAACATCATCATGCATGTCAATCCATCATTATTACATGAAAACACATCAAGAATCATCTTTTCACTTTTGCCTAACTTTCTTATTATCTACACCACTAGGTCTATTAGCAACTAGCCAACTTGGATCATCAGATTTGCACATCTAAGATCTAGAACCTATAAAAAAATATTCATGATAAAAAACTACAAGTCTCACACTTTGATCGTCATCTACTTAGCTACTTTGACTTGGTCAACTCTGTCTGCTACATCAAATCTCTAAAACACAAGCACTTTACTATAGGGTCTTCTCACTCACTTGAGAAACTAATCACACCTAAAAATGGATGGGAGAGTTTAATTAAACCTATAAACACTTAACTAGCCATATCAAACCATTCTGATCTCTTAAAAATAATATCTTCAACATTGGGTCATTATCAGGGTTTTATGAGGGTTTAGACCATATTTTAGTCTTAACGATCATCAATAAAACTTAGCTCCTCTTTTTAGAAACCAATGCTTGGAAATTTAATCTATAACACTTCCTCATCTACCATGACCATATTAGGTTCTCATGTATATGTTTCACATGCCAACAATCACTGAGAAAACCCTCTCGAGTAGACAATTCTTCATTTTGTTCACTCAAGAAACCTTAAAATACTTTTTCAAACCCTTACTTTCAAACCATGACCTAGAACTTCATACACATACTTAAAAAAACTTGGCTCACCTCTTTCAATGCTCACCTTCTCATTCATGTCATGTAACCTAATCATGTTACCTCATCTTCCCACCATCTTTCTTCTGATTTCTTAGGCCTTGACTTGTGAGTCTCATTAGGCCTTGAATCTAAACTTCTAACCACCTTATAAGCTTTACCTTAAAATAATCCTATGTTTCAATGTCTCTTATGTATTTTCAAGCAACTTCATACACACACTCTTCTTTAGAGATTCAATAGATCATCTTCAAAGTTACTTATAGATCTTCGGAGCTTGATTAGAATTTTTGTAGCATATCAAAGCTACATATACAAATATTTAGAGCTAACCTTTTACTCAATTATAAGGTACTCAATACCTCATATATAACCTCAAGTAACCTCTCTTATGCTCGAATACTATTAAGTGTTCTTTAGATCCTTCTCATCTTTGTAGCTCATTTAGAGTATCTTTGGAATTGCTTACATAGATCTTTGAAGCATACTGCTTCTTCTTTGGACCTCACTCATTTCATCATGCCACCTATAAATACCATCTCATAAAGTCTAGAAAAAGCATTACAAGATTCTTGACACTTGAAAAATTGACCTGTACTCACTTATGCTACTCCTCAATGATTTCACCCAAATTGACATTAGAACATTCTTCAAATAGTATTCTCTCATCATAGTAACAACACTCATTATGCTAGAAATATAACTCATTCATATGCATACCTCAAGGCTTACTTGACTAGGCATTCTCACAAGAACTTTTGACATCAATGATATTAGATTGACATTAATGAAAGAACCATGTATCTTCATAAGAACCTTTGACATCAATGACAACATTAAATACTAAATCTCAAAACTTAATGATAATGCTCAACAAACTATCCCTTAATAAAATATAATGTTCAACAATGTCCCCCTATGTTATTGATGGAAAATACACTCAAAAAATTGTGTCAATCACTCTTGATGGTAATCATCTATTAGACCTGGTTATTACCTTTTCTTCCATAGAAACTTTTCTTCCTCCTTTCTAATATTTCTCCATTTCTGATATTTTCTATTCTTTCTCCCCCTTTGACATTAATGACAAAGGTTTTACACAACTATCATCTCTTTTAGAATGAACTCAAATTATAAGATCACTTTAATATAGATCAAACTCAATTAATCAAATTGAATAGCTCCCTTACAAACCAAGCATCCACCATTCTTTTGTTAGTAGTAGAAATCAAATACCATTTTTAACCACTAAAATTGTACTCTCCCTGTGAGCTGATACAATCTCTCAAAGACACTAGATGGCACACAGTCTTCATAAACTATGGTAACCACTTATGATAACCAATATTAGAATCTTCTCCCATTCAGGTTACTCTCCCAGCTGATCCATCAAAATATTCAACAAACAGAGTCTATGAAGCATCTCATACACAATCTCTTCTTAACTCTATGTTTATCAAAAATCAACCAATCTCTTGACAAAGAACTCAGAGCTACCAAGCTCCCCCTTAGACCAACCATATCTTCTTTATAAGAACTAGGAACTCAAGATCACATACCTTTCTTTTCATGGTGGAAGAAGATACCAAACTATTGTCCATACACGTGTTTATCCCATACTTGATACCAACTACATATTTAGAAACTTTGCATTTCTTTTCATTGATCATGATCAACTATTTACACAAATAGATATCAAAAGCTTACTTCTTATATACTAATTATCTACATATTTTGACTTCAGTTGCCTTTCACACTTTAAAAAACAAAGTTATCAACATAGGAATGGATAATGTCCATCTTCATCTCCTTGCTTGCAACATAGATAACCTAAAAGCTTCTCAAAAAGAAAACCTTCTTTGACTACAATTTCATACTTCTACTGATAGAATAATGTCTCCATGAAGCTTAATGGAGCCACCCCTTTTCATAGGGCACTAAAACAATATGAACTTGGGAGATTTCCAAATCTTCATTCTCTTACAATATTGAAAATTCTTCAACATCCTTGTAGACTTGATTAGCATTTTAGTCTTGATCTCCTCATCAACTATTTTGTCATCCTTCTTTTTTTCTTTAATTGCCTTGTTAACACATGCAAATAATAAGTGTTCTTGACATTCCTTTACTTTTAGATTATGTTCTACAGTAGTAAATATTCTACCTTAGTTTATGAGTTGATCATGACTCACCTTTACTTCCTTTGGTAACTATACTTTCATTTGCCTTCTTTCATGTACTTTAGGAGCTTTAAACTTCCTAAATTGATTTGATAATCTTCTAACTCTACTAGGATATAATATTCCAATATGTCCTACATTATGATAGCTATAACATATCACCTTATACATACCATTTTACTGATGATGATAGTGATCTTCTTTTAACCAACTGATTTTCTTTCCATAGTTCTATGAGTACTCATTTTGGGAGTGTCTTCTATAATCTCTTTTTTTATGACCAAATTGACTGCATGTAAAATAATAACCATTAAAATAAATATAATACCTTGTAGCATTAGGTTGTCTGATAGGTCTTTTCATGTTGACCTTTTTGTCTTCAATAGTCTTCTTTACTTGAGGTGCCTCCTTTTGGTATTTTTTAAAACCAAGACCTGTCTTGTCACTTAAAAACTTTTGACTACTCAAGATATCATGTAGAGCCTTACTACTCTTTTTAAATTTAACAAAGCATTTCACCTTGCTAGATGCTTTATCCAACTCAAATTTTAGACTTCAATTTCAATTTCATTACTATTGCAATCTTCCTGTTTAACCTTTAGGATTGCTACCACAATCTCCATCTGGGTTTCAACTTGTTGGATGATCTCTTCATACTCCTTAGAAGTGTTTCTTAGCCTTTACTCAAATAATCCAATATGTTCATAGTTCTAAACTAATGACTTCAATTGTTTGTTCTTATTCACAAGCTTTAGCTCTTTATAGGCACTCATGAGCTCAGCTTCAAGATCCACTTATGCTTCTCCTTCTTCATTGTCATAGTATACTTTTTCATTTGATTCTACATTAATCATGAGGCCTTTCCCATTTGAACAACCCTAATTATCTAATTATATGCCTATGAGCAAAGTTTCATTATTATCATGTTTAAATTCATTATTGCTATCATCATTGTCAAATGTGTCTGAATCACTTATATCTAATGAAGTGTCTTATTTGGTATAGGAACTCTTCTTATTCTTGAATGATCCTTTCCTTCATTCTTCTTGAAATATCTATTTTTATTTTCAAATTTATAGAATTTTATATCATCTTCATGATATTCATTATGTTCTTCATTATGCTCAAATTTGTCTTTGTTAGGACACTTGGTTGCAAAGTGACCAATCTTGCCACAATTGAAACATTTGAAGGGTAACTTACCCTTGTATTTACCTAATCCAAACCTTAAATTTTTAGCAAACATAACTATCAATTCATCATCAATAATATCTTAACATACCTCATATTTTACCTTTTTTGCCTTTGATTTCTTTTCAAATTTTGAAGTTGTTTTTTTCTTGAGAGGCCTTCCTTCATTAGTTCTCATCTCATAGGCAGTCAAGATGCCATGAAGCCCATCCATCTTTAGCTTGTCTAAATCTTGGATTTATTATACTATACATACCTTATATTCAAACTTAGGAGTTAGTGATCTTAATACCTTTTGGACAATAGTATATTCTTTCACTTCTTCTCTCAATCCTCTAATGATATTGACAACTTCATCAACCCTCAACATGTAGGATGCAATGGTTTCATCTTCAGGCCTTCAAAATATCTTTTATGAGTTTAAAACTTAGATAAATTTATCTTGGTGTGAAATTCATATATGGTATTCAATTTATCCCATATATCTTTATATAAAATTCTATGCATTGTTTTTACAAGCTCTACCTCTGATAGGCCACACAGAATGACATGCATTACCTTAGAGTTAATTTCACTAGCCTTTTTACCTATTGCATTTGTTGGTGAAATTGGAGGTGAAATAGACACATCCATAACTAAATGCCAAATATTATTTCCTTGTGACATTAGATATATATTCATCCTAACATTCCAAAATTTAGTTAGATCCATTGAATAATGGAGCCTTACTGGTATAGAAACCACCTTGAGCTTGTTGACTAGTCATCCTTGCTTATTAAGATCTCCTTTAGGCTATCAAGCCTACTCCAAAGGACCCACTCTAATATATATTATTGGAAACAAGATGAATAAGAGGGGGATTGAATTAGTATTCAAAACTTTTCATTCAATTCCACTTAACCATATGTGAGCCATTCTAACAGGCATGTATATCTTTAGCAAACATAAGCATCAAATCATAAGAGCATGAAATACATGAACACAAAATATACATGGGAAACCCTCTAGGGGAATAAAACCAATTGATAAATCAAATGTAATATATTCTTATAATACAAACATCAATCTTTAGTGAATCATAAACTTCACATGGAGCACCAACCCCAACTGGCTCAACACCAACTCAGCTAGGCTTTAGCAAGCACCCACTTGCAAGGAGGCACCAACCCCATAGATGACTCAGCACCAACTCAACCACATGATTATTTTATCACCCTAAAAAACACTTATTTATTATATAATAGATGATGATCTACTAACTCAACTCTTTACTCACTTTTATCCCTCTCAAACTGGCTTCTAGCCCTCTTCACTCAATTAGCCCTCTTCATGGCTTGATTAGGTCTTCTGACCTTGATCCTCTTATGAATAACCTATGTTAGATATTCATGACATATATATTATGGTCCTCATTACCTAATTATTCTCAAAAATTATCTATATCATTCACTTATCCTCTTCTACTCTCTTATACTTAGCATCATCTCAGCATAACAAATAGGCCTAAATTGTATTGCTTTTATACAAGTCACTTGATCATATCCTTATTAGTCAAATACATATTAAAATAAATTATTTCATCAATGAATATGTAATTTAATATTAAAATATCATGCCTTAATCATGAATCAATCAATACAATAGGTTGGTCATTCATCAAATAGCCCTTATTCTTTTTTTAGGATTATGGAGACCTAATAGGCCTTCTTAACATCATGTTACCCTTTGATATTTATTTAATCATATAAAAACACCTCAAATTATATAAACACATCACAAAACACTAAAATACACCTTATATAACTTCACTTTAGGTCAAAAACACCTTTTAGGTCCAATCACCACTTGAACTCTTTCTCAAATCACTCCATATAGAAGGCCTATGCATGTACAAAAACTCTATCTTGAAAAAATGAGTCATATACTCAATTTTTCCAAAAAAACATGGAAAAAAATTACATATTAAAAAACTTCATGATCTTAGGGTCATCACTAACTTCATTTGATTCTTTAACTTAAGGTAAACAGGCTCAAACACTTCTCTACAAGATGTTTACTTAGAACTATCAACTAACTCCAAAACATAATCAAGAAAACATGAAATTATAACACATGATTAAACATATTCAAAGGATTTTAATTTATTAATATAATATTATATCATCCTCAAAATAATCTCCTTCAAAAGGATCATAAGTATTGATGACAAATATTAGTCTTACGGACCAATCTATTGATTTCCTTTCTCACAGACTCCACTCAATGAAATAAGCTATTTTGGCTTCAATTTTATAACCTTTTACATTGACTTAAAAGCTTATGAAAACCATGGATAGACTATTAAATTCCCAAAAAACATCATCATGCATTTAAATCCATCATTCTTACATTAAAACACATCAGGAATCATCTCTTCACTTTTGCATGACTTTCTTATTGTCTACACCACTAAGTCTGTTAACGACTGGCCGAATTGGATCATCAACTTCAAACATCTAAGATCTGAAACCTATATATAAATATTAATGATAAAAACCTAAAAGTATCATACTTCTATCTTCATCCACTTAGCAACTTTGACTCGATCAACTTTATCTATTAGAGCAAATCTCTAAAAGATAAGCACTTTCCTGTAGGGTATTCTCACTCAACTGAGAAACCAATCACACTTTGATATGCCTAAGAGAGTTGAATTCAAACTCCAAACACTTAACTATCCATATCATACCATTTTTATCTTTTTATAATAATATCTTCAACATCAGGTCATTGTCAAGTTTTTATGAGGGTTTAAACCATCTTCCAGTCTTAACAATCATTCATAAAAATTAGCTCCTCATTACAAAAACTAATTATTGGAACTTTGATATAGACCCTTACTCATCTACCATGAATATTTTAGGTTCTCATACATATGTTTCACATACCAACGATCATTGAGAAATTCTTCTTAGGAGATAATTCTTCATTATGTGCACTCGATAAACCTTGAAACATGTTTTCGAGCCCTTAATTACAAACCATGACTTAAAACTTCATGAACATACTTAAAAAAACTTAAATCACCTATGTCAATGTTCACCTTCTCACTCATGTCATGAAAATTGATCTTATTGCCTCATCTTTCCACTATCTTTTTTCTAATTTCTTAGGACTTGACATGCCAATCTCATTAGGCCTTGAATCTGACCTTCTATCCACCCTATAAGATTCAAATTAAAACTCTCCTATGTTTTAATGTCTATTTTTTATGCTCAAGAAACCTCATACACTCACTCTAATTTGGAGTTTTAATAGATCATATTCAAAGCTACTTATAGATCTTCATAGCTCAACTAGAATCTTCATAGCATCTTTAGAGATGCATATGCATATCTTCAGAGTGGACCTTTTACTGAATTACAAGGTCCTAAATACCTCATGTACAACTTAAAACCTCTCTCATTATTAAATACTTTCAAGTGTTATTTGGATCATTCTCATCTTCATAGCTCATTCAAATCATCTTCAGAACTGCCTACACAAATATTCAAATCATATTGTTTCTTCTTTAAAGCTCACTAATTTCATCATGCTACCTTCAAAGACCATCTCACAAGGTCTAGAATAATCATTACAAGATGATTGACACTTGACAAACTGACTTATACTCACTTATGCTACTTCTCAATGATTTCACTCAAGGTGACATTAGATCATTCTTCAAATAATATTCTCTCATCATAGTTACAACACTCATTATGTTGACAACATAAATCATTCATATACATACCTCAAAGCTTGCTTGACTTGGCATTCTCATAAGAACTTTTGACATCAATGATATTAAATTAACATCAATGAAAGAATCATGCATCTTCATAATAACCTTTGACATCAATGATAACATTAAATACTAAATCTCAACACTCAATGAAAATGCTCAATAGACTCTCCCTTAATAAATGAAAATGCTCAATAATGATTAATCTTCTAATCAAAATGAGGTGTTTAGTCAAGCTTGTATGGTATAAAATGGAACCATTCCTTCTATGACACAAGCTAAAGTTCAAAATTAGGTAATGACGAATGGAGAACAAGTTCATTTCAATGCTACTTTGGTAAATTGGTAAGAGGGAGATTGGTATGCATTCAATCAATTGGGAAGCACAAGTAAGGCTGTTGATACTTCTATAATAGCCAACACAAGGTCCAAAAGGAGAGAAATTGATGATGCTCAAAATATAGGTAAGGGTGTAGCCACTATGCCATATATGTCTCAACAAAAAAAAGATGTTAATTTATCTCTTAAACCCTAATAATCTTAGAAAAATTAGAATGTGAATGGTGATTTTATACCCCAAACTATGCAGCCTCAAAACAATGTGGTAGCTCCTAAAGGATAGCCAAGAGTTAGCAGCTCTTGCATCAACATTGTAGACCAAATGAAGAGGTTGAATGTGACCATTATTATGTGGGTTACATTGGCTCTTCTTATCCAAAGGGAGATGCTTCAAGGGTTTTCAAAGCTCATCCTTTTAAAAGAATCATCAAGAAGAGAGAGTTTAGTTTTCACAAAAAATTCTACACCTACTAGTGGGTAGCCAAGCAAAGATGGTAAACCACCTCTTTTTTATGTTTCAGTGATTATTGGAGATTGTCTAGTACACAATATCATGATAGATAGTGGGGCAAGTAGCTTGGTGGTTCTTAAACAATTATCTGACAAGTTAGGCCTAAAGTATGAGCCTAATAACAAAGGTGTCTTGCAATTGTATAGTTCAGCTACTAAGAACGTGGGTGTGATCAAAGGTTTGAGCCTTACTCTTCATGATTTTCCTAATTTTTCATTTACTCAAGATGTTTTTGTATTGGATTTGCCACCATAATTTTCTCTTTTTCTGTCAAGAGACTTCACCACCAAAATTGGGGGTTACTTGTCATCTGATTAGTCATAAATGGCATTCAAAATTAGATATGGCACTAAATTTAGAATCAGATCTAATGTTATGTCTAAGTTTCATCTTGATCCATACAAGCCAAACATTACAAATGTCAATTACACAATCATTGATGAAGAGGATCATCCTAATGATCAAGAACTAGTTGTACCTCTTGAAGATATGTCAATTTTTTTCTTTAAGGAGTGGGGAGTAGAAAATCATGAGTATGATCTATATAGATGTGTTGAATAAGTTGTTCTAAGTGTCTATTATTTGCATCAAGAATTTATAAACATACTAGCTCTCTCTAAGTCAAGTGAAGATAGTGATGGCCTATGGAAGTTATTCTTTGATGGTTCAAGAAGTAAGAATGGATTAGGGGTAGGTATAATGCTAGTTTCTCCTTCAAATGAGAGGTATTATCCCATAATTAAATTTTAATTTAGTTGTACTTATAATTCAATTGAGTATGATTTTATTATACATGGACTTAAATGGGCAACAAAGAAAGGAGTGAAGCAATTACAAGTTTTTAATGATAGTGAACTAGTAGTCCACCAAGTAAAAGTTAAAAGTGTTGACAAGAATCAATTATTAAAGTCCTAAAAGTAGAGGGTATGGGATCTTATTAATTTTAAGGCCTTCAACATCCAATCAATTCCAAGAGAGAAAAATCAACACGCTAATAGGTTAGCTTGAATGGGAGCTCAATCTTACATCCCTAATGATATCAAGAACTCAAAACCTTAGCCACATATCAAGGTGGTAGTAAGGCCATCAATACCAGATAATGATGTGAATTATCAAATTTTGAAATGTGACAAGTAAATAGCATGTTTCCTTCAATAAGAAGCTAAGTTTTCTTATAAAAATAAGGCTAAATTACAGCACCAAAATGGAGATCAATTTGTACAATTGAGGTCTATTAAGCTTGCCAAAGGGTTGGTAACTCTTGAAAACATATTTAATGAGAGTGATCAAATGAGAAAGGATAAAGTGAGCATGTATACCAAAGAATAACATCATGAGAGAGTGGTTATCTTCAAATAAAAGCTTCTAAAGCTTGGAAAGGTATGTACTTCAGCTGAGAGAGATACATTTTTTGAGTTTTATAGAGAATTTGTTGATTTCTTTGTTTGGGAATATAGTGATCTTAAGGGGTTTGATATTACACTATCCCAACATACTATGAGGTTGATCTAAATTCCAAGCCTGTAAGACAAAGATAAAGGCCTATTAATCCTAAAGTTGAGATGCTAATGAGAAAAGAGCTAACCAAGTTGGTATAATCAAGAAACTATTGGTAATATGACTATCATTGATGTTAAAAGGGACACTATGGATGTCATTGATGTCAAAAGGATCAGGCAGGATTGATGGAGAGAAGATCATGTTTCACAATTGTACTGTGCAAAGTTGTCATGATTTTATAGAGACCATTTATGGATGTTTAAAATCAAACAGATAGAAGATCCATTATGGGTTTTTTATGTACATTCTATAAATATGGTCCACATGTTTAGAAGAGAAGGAATGACCTAATAATTGATTTATTTATCTCTTGTAAATTATAGGGTTTCACAATAAAATCCTAAGGGTTTATCCATGGCATCAACAAGTAAAGTTATATTTAAATGTTAACTTGGTATAGGTGGGAACTAGCAGCCTAAGTTATAACTTAAGCCTTTGTCATCTTTGCAAAACTCACCCCTCAACCTAAAAATTACCATATGTGAGAAATGATCAAAGGAATTTATATTTTCCTACATATAATACTTAATATATGTCCCAGCTTGATTAATGGCCCATGCTTCATTGTATGCAAAATATCCAATGAAGTGATTCAAAGTCAAAGTGTCAAAGGTCCCTCTAAGTGAATGTGTTAATGATTGGTGTCACAATCACATGAGTATTAGATAGAGGACCAATAAGAGTGAGCCTATCAAAGTTAAAGTTTGAGCTAGTTTGAATATCAAAGCTTCATTCTTAATTAGACATTAGAGATCCAACGGAGTGAGATGAAGTCAAATTATCAAAAAGATCTCTGAGTAAGCGTGCAAGTGAAAAGTGTCACACTCATAGTTTTTTAGACAGAGACCCAATAAGCATAAGTTTGTCAAATTTAATGATCGAGCTTATCATAAGATTTGACAGTGTGTGGGTGATCATGTAAAAGAGATCCAACTAAGTGAATGGACTCAAATTTTATAAAGTGCTTGATGGTTATTGACACAATAGTAAGTTAAAGATTGATTAGGTTCAATAAAATCAATGGAGCAAAAGAGATACAAAGATATAAGAAGAAGTGATATGAGGTCAAAGTGTCAAAGTTTAATGACCAAGTCAAGGTATAGTTCATGCAAATTCAAATATATATTGACACATGGGAGCTAGGATCTGGAGATCGAGAGATACATTTTAAAGAGTGGAACATTAAAGTTTATTAGCATACAAAGATCCAATAGAGTGAGAGCGATTGGAGATGGTATAAATAAAGAGATCAAAGGCCAAAATTTAAAGTGTTTAAATTATAATGATCAAGTGGAGAAACATGTAGGAACTTGTGTATAAGTTCTATATCTCGACATAGATAACAAGATTAATCATTCCAGTTGATCAAATCTACATTAAAGAGCATGTACATCAAAAATTGAGTCTAACAGATGTTATAGATAGTAAAAAGACCTACAATTATGGTGTGATGCATGGAATCAAGATGTGGGAAACATATAGTGTAAGTAATAGTGAACTAGAGTCCAAAATTGGCATGATGTGTCACAGTCTGAGTGTGAACACATAGAAGATATAGAACCCTAGATTATTTTTTTATAAATATGATATCTAGGATAAATTAAAAATTGTTGGAGCTATTCAAATTGTGTCAAATCAAAAATATAGTGACACATAGGTTGCAAAGAAAGAGATGAAGTGTGTTGAATAAAGATATATCTAAACATAGAGATAAAGGGGTAGAGAGGAAGAAATCACAAAGATAATGTGCATAAAATGAGAAGTTATAGATTGGACTTGTAACAGAGAATAGAGTTTTATTCATTTATGAATCAATTTTGTAATCTGGAGTTGTAGTTTCATAGATCTAATTGGTAGGTGCCATCAGATTAGTTAATTTGGTGCTCAGTTAGGGGATTGGTGTCTCCTTAAGATTGGTGTCCTTAAATGTAACTAGTGAGGGTTTTCCAATGAGGCTTGTAGACAGTGAGGCTTGTAACTAGTGAGGTTTTTCCAATTGAGGTATTGACTATGAGGATGGATTAAAATAGTAGATTCTAGTCGCTATTCTCATTATGGTTTTTCCCTTTGGGTTTTCTATGTATAAATCTAGTGTCATGTGTATTTGTGTGTATGTGATCTTTGTATTTATCTTTTAATCTACATATGCTTTTGAATTTGATTAAAAAATATTAAAGGACTAGTTTTAGTTGATCTACTAATTCACCTGCCCCCCATAGTAGATAGTTGTGTTCCAACAGAAACATATTCCTTGTTAAGCACTCTTCGTGGGTTACTAACCTAGTTCATATGATAAATATGAGTGGAGAGATCAGATTTTGTGTGGATTTTATATATTTTAATAGGGTTTCATTGAAATTTCATTATCATTTACCCTCCATGGAGCAAATTCTTTAAGTGGTTGCAAGTTCTCAATGCTTCTCTCTCTTGTATGGCCACTCAAGTTATAACTAAGTCTTGGTGAAGGATGAAGATCAATATAAGATAGGTTTTTATACTAAATGGGGCACATATGCCTATAATATAATTCCATTTGGAATATCTAATGTAGTGGATACATTCCAAAGAGCTATAGATATGTATTTTTAAGGTTTGTTTAATCAAATGGTGCTAATCTATCATGATGACATAACGGTTTTCTCAAATAATGCTAGTGATCACCTAGCTCATCTTAGATTAATTTTTAAAAGGTGTAGATAATATCGTATCTATATAAACCCAAATAAATGTGTTTTTTTAATATCATGATGGTAATTTATTAGGACACATTGTCTCTAAAGATGGGCTTTCTATAGATCCTAAAAGGGTGAGTACCATATTGGCTTTATCTTTACCCAAGCATAGGAAAGGTTTGAAAAGTTTTCTTGAGAAAATAAACTTTTTTATAAGGTTAATACTTTTTTTGTGTAACATTTTAAATCCTATTACATCCATGTTTAATAATCACCAAGCCTTTTTTGGACTAAATAAGGAAAAAACAATTTTGAGGCTATTAAGCAAGCCATTACACAAGCACCAACATTGATCAATCTTGATTTCTCAAAGGATTTATTATTATATGATTTTTATAACCTTAACACCATCTCATCCATGTTAATTCATTATAATATTAAAGGTTTTGAGCAGCATATTTCCTTCTTTATTCAAGGGCTAGAAGAGTATGAAGAGAGATACACCTTCTTTGAGAAGTAAGTGTTGGAAATCATAAGGAGACTTAAGGATTTTAGTAATATGGTTTGTAACAACAATATTCATGTCATGGTGACCCAAAAAATCATAATATACTTCCCTTTGAATAAGGATTTTAATGAGAAAAGAGTTGATGGATAATCAAAGTCATGGAGTATGATGTGGAAATCAAGGCTACTAAGTTGGTAAGAGGAAGCCTATGTGAACACTTGGTAGTAAACCTTAAAGAAGAAAAAAATGATGTTTTGGCATTAAAATATGATCCTAATATAGTTTTACCTTAACTCTCTCTAATTTGGAAACAATATATGGTAAGATTCCTTCAAACAGGGGAGTGTCCTATAGGTTTGGATAGAGCAAAGAAAAGAAACTTTAGATCGCAGTCCTCCCATCTGTTCTTGTGGATGGAATCCTATTTATAAGGGATATTAATGGGATGTTTTCAAGGTGTGTTTATATCTATTATATTGATAATTTATTGTAATAATTCCATGATGGACTAGTTGGAGGTCACTTTGCACCTAAGACCACAACAATAAAAGTAATGAGGGATGGGTACTAATAGCCTATATTATTTAATGACTCTTATACATGGGTAAGGAGGTGTCAAAAGTGTGAATTTTTAAAAGGTAAATAAATTATTTCATCCCTTCCTCTCAATACTATTCAAGTGGATCAACCATTCATGTAATGTGGTCTTGATTTCATTGGCATGATAAATCCACATTCAAGTATTGGCCATAAATGGGTGCTTACAGCCATTAATTATTTCAAAAGTTGGGTGGAAGCAATATATCTCAAGAAGGATAATTAAAATTCAGTTCTTGACTTCTATGAAAGCCTAATGACTAGATTTGGAGTTCCTTCAACAATAATTTATAATAATGCATTGGCATTTAGTGGTGCAAGAATAGTTGAGTGGGCTCTCAAGTATGAAATTTATCTAAGTTCTACTTCCAATTACTACCCTTAAGGGAATGGTATATCTAAGTCCACCAATAATAACTTGACCATAATCATTAAGAGAATAATAGAATATAATCAAAGAGCTGAGCACACCAAGTTGAGGATAACTCTATGGGCTAATCAGATCACCCCTAAGAAGGTTGTTAGAAACTCACCCTACATGCTTATTTATGGTAGAGAGTCAAAGCTACGTATTTATCTTAAACTACCATCCCTTGGGTTATCTCATCAACTTAAGATGATGGAGAGTCATCCTATGGAAATAAGGTTGATAGAGTTAATGGCATTAGAAGAGACAATAAATCATGTTATGCATACCATGGAATATCACCAAACCCAAGTGAATAAGACCTTTGATAGGAGGGTTATTTCAAAATCATATAAAGAAGGAGATATTTTATTTAAGTGGGATGAAGATAGGGATAAAACTGGTAAGCATACCAAGTTTGATACATTGTGGAGTGGGCCCTATGTTGTCATTGGTTGTGAAAAATAGAATGCCTTTTAACTTCCAAAGCTTGATGGAGAAGAGTTGAGTATCCCATTAAATGTGATACATTTGAAACCATGATACTAATGTCATATTTTTAGTTTTGTACATATTAGAGTAGTTCTTTGTTTTCACTATGTGTTTAGAGAAAAAGTTATTTATTTTCTTTTTATTATTCTCTTTTATCCAAGTGTCTTATGACACATTTGTGTGTGGGTTGTGTGTTTTGAGTTAGTTTAGTTTCATTTGGTTTCAATTTTATTTTCAAGTCCAAATTTTATTTTGCCTTCAATTCAATTATCATTCATGACCCCGTAGCCCAATGGATTGTCAAGGCCACTAGTCTAGATGCATAGCAAGCATGTAATCCCAGGTCACCAAAGATGTTAGCTAGAAATGGCCACCATAAATGAGTATCATTCAAAACATTGATGTATATTATCTTGAATTTTTTGATAACCATCATAAAGGAATTATATTGGTCATTCAATGTAGTCTTATTCATGTGTTTAGAATATATTAAGGTAATTTTGACAAAGCTAAGGTTAAGAGTGAAGTCAAGTTAGTGTGGAATCATGGCTAAGGATGTAAGGAGGTGATCCTTCTAAAGATAACTATTATGTAAGATTACCAAGGAGAAAAACTAGTAAGTTGACAACGTTATACTTTGAACATTTTAGAGAAGTTAATGTAGTTTTGAAAAGATTAACGCATTTCATTTGTTTTAGTCTTATTATATGATCCAATGTTGACATGATATTTGTTAGGAAGGAACAAATGTGAAGGTTATATCATGGGATAGGGGTCTTTTAAGTCATATAACATTTGTTTAATGACATGATACTTGTACTTGTCTATACATATTCTCCAAATGTCTTAACAACTACTTTCCAACATTAGAATCTCTTTTTAACTACCCATTCATCATTTTATAATGTCCAAATGAGATATATGTAAGGAGTTATATGGAAATATAGGTGGGAAACATTTTTTCATACTCTTCCACCTTTGTTTAGGTTATGGAAAGTTGCATGATCACTTGGTTCATCATCTCCAATAGTTTTAGAAGGCAAAACAAGTAGATTCTTAAAGAGAACAGGATTTTAGAGGTATTTTGTAGAGTTTCTCCATTGATGGGAAATATAAAAACTCCTCCAAGTCTCATCCTAGTCTTTTTAGACCTAAATATATGTAAAAAATGGAGTTACAGAGCCAAACAAGGCAAAAACCTCCATCTTTTCTCCATCAAGTTTATTGGGAGCCTCAAGATGCCAACCAATTTGTAGATGGTACTTAGAAGAGAGAGAGATGGATCCCAAGGTATTGGGTGGAGGAGAGTACCCAAATTCCCTTCCATTTTATGGTATTAGTTTTTTGGTTAAGCTCTTTAACTTTATGAACAATTGTTAAGAAGTTAAGGATGAAGAAAGATGACTCAAAACCACACAAGGTCAGTTTTCTCTGATTACAAAGTTATGAGGTTTAATAAATGCATGAGAATCATTATAAAAGGTATTTTGAACACTCTTTGACCTCTAAAAAATATATTTTCTCAAGGTTCTTCATGTTCAAGTTTGGATTAACACTAAATAGTCTTTGGTTTGAAGGAGTTGTGAGGTGTTTTGGTGCATGGAATGAATGAAAGGAAGTTGTTGGTAGTTGATTAAACTTACCTAATACCACTAAAACCTATTTAAATCATAATTTAATTAATGATACTCAATAAATAAGATACTTATGCATGCATAGGTGGATTGTATGAATTGGGATGCATGATTGAGATAACCTTTGTCAAGTCTGAGTACTTCTTCATTATTAAAAACTATTGAATAGATACTAATATCTAAGCATGGTTTAAATATAATTTTAAAGGATTAATTTCAAGTGTAAAACCCTATCAATCAACTATTCTAGTGTTTTTCATCAAATCCAAGTAAAAAGATGTTTTGTGAACCTACAGTTCTACAGACTTATAGGTCAACGTTGGTACCTAAATGGTTATGATGGAAGTATGTATGGCCTATTGAATACATGATTATATGGTTCTCATTACTTTTTAAAAATATCTAGGAACCTTTAAATCTAAATTTATTAGACCAACAGTGAAGGAGTGGAGTCTAAGTGCATACAAAACATACAAACAAGCATTATATATTCTTCTATAGGAAGGCAACACCCATAGTGTCCTATGAACTTCAATGTCACTCTCTCAAGACTCCACAAGAGTTATCAAATGGTTATAACATATGTAAAAGACCAAACCTCAACTGACCTACCCTCATGTGATGCACCAAATGGTTGTAGGCTTGTACACAAAAAATAAGTAGTAAAGGGGATGTCTTGCATTGGATTTGGCACTTGAAGGACTAGATAGGGTATAAAGGGTATAGAACAAGTTTGGAGAACATTGGAGATCCTTATTTTGAATATAATATGAAGCATAAACTAGTTTGATTTAAGAGTTATTATAGGCTTATTAAATATTATGAATACAATGGTAATCTTATTTTCCATATTGGAGAGACCAATATGGGTTTGGTTTCTCATTCCCATAAAATTCCTACTACATTAAATTGATCCCATTCATTCATTTAGTTGTTTGGTTTAAGATGGAAATACATGAGGTGACATGTGGTTAGTCACATGAAAGAAATACACCCTGCCAAGTAGATGATTTAAATCCAAGAGGATTGTGAAGGTTTCGAGTGAATATCAAAGGTAATTTGAGCCCATTGGAGAGATGGAGAGGATTTAAAAATAATTGGCTACTTTTGTCTACAGTGCCATTATTGACCAATTAGGTTTTCAAGGAAAAATAATATAAAATATAGGGAAGGTGGGGTATCTACATAATATTCTTGGTTTTAGTTCATTCATCAAATCTCATAGATTTATGAATTATCATTAAGAAGCTAGGTAACCCTAAAACCCTTGTTAAACCCTAATCAAGACCCAATGGAAGATATAAGTTATCTAACACTCAAAATGGATTGAAATGAGTTCTACACCACTTTCATGACCTTTATATCTCTCCTAAGAATCTAACTAAGCAAAGTACTGGCACGTGTGAGTTAAAGTTATACAGAAAATGGCTTGAAAACCCCTTCTTGAGCTTTTTTCAAGGTTTTGAGTTATAAAATATCTCCTAAGGAGTTATATAGGGTATTTAAGCCAATATATTTATTATATCATCATATTCAAGTCATTTAATAGGTTTTCATAGTCATAGTATAGGCTACAAGTGGTCAGCTAGGCCTTAATGGAGAATCATGACTAAGGTCGCTTCAAGAAGGTAGGGGTACAGACTAGCTGTAAGGTTCCATAGACAAATAAGTTGCAAAACACCTTGGAGAACCTATAAACATTATCTAAATAAGACTTGTGGTCATAGAATAGAGACAAGGATCATTCTTAGCTCTCAAATCTACTTTAAACCTCAATGACAATGAATATCTCTCTCTAATCTAAGGTCAAGTGTGAAGATTATAGCTGCAAGATGGCTTCTATTGATTGAAAAAAAGCTCCATGACTTGGTGTAGTATCTTCCTTGGATGAAAAATATATGGTAGAGACCTTTCACGACACAAAACTAGATCTTCCTTAATAATTCATGCCTTAATAGCATAGAGAGAGTATAAAAGGAAGTCATGAAGTTCAAATACAAATCTCATGAGGAATAAGAAGTATTATGAGAGACAAAGGTTACTATAAATGATCATAAAGGGTGCCAAATTTCAATTGAGTAACTTGTAACTATCCCAATAAGTAGACAGGTAACTCCATGATAAGTATTTATAAGTAAGAAGGTATTAAAACTGCCAAGATGGCCTCCTATGTCACTCTTCATAAATAATTACATCAACACATGTCCTAGAAGGCTAAAAGGCAATATGACAACACACTCTTTTAAATATTGGTGTCACTATATTTCTATTTTACAATTGGTCTAATCATGAGAGACAATTCATGAGTTATCTTTTTGTATTATCCTTCTCTTCTTCCAATTCATCTATAAATAAGGCCTTGAAAGGCATGAAATGTATCCTCAAACTAGTTATGGCAAATCCCTACCAATTTTAATACTTATAATTTCCTTTGAAATAAATTCAAGTTAAATTCTACTATATTCATATTACATACAATGATTTTGAATGAATTGTTGATGAATGTTTTATGATAGTGATATTATTGCCTTGCATTTGTCCTTCTCTTCCATGCCTCTATGTGAGTTAGTCTTCTTTACATAGGTCATATGAAGTGTAATACATGGTTTTTTGAGTTTAGGTGTTGAAATGTCATTAGTGTCTTCTATTAAGCCTCTTGAATAATCACTTTATTTATTTTAATAGCCATAACCTTCATTTAGAATCACTTATGTGGTAGGATCCATTTTGAATATGTAAAATTGGATTGTAAACTTTTCATTTCATAGTGTAAACATTGACAAGTAGAGGACATTATATTTGGTGCATCACCTCCATGTTTTCTTATCAGTTTTAGATATTTTCTATCCCTTTTCTTTGAAAGTGTGGTAGGTTAGTTTTATTTTTGGGTGAATCATTAAGGGATCTATCCCAACCTAGATATTGATTTCACTAATTACGCCACCCATAGCCTAGGAGTGATTCTGTGTTATCATCTAGTTAAGAAGGCTTGAAAAACCTTCTTTGGGGTTGAAATTAGATAGATAACAGTGCCCATAATCAAATTCAAGCTAGGTATAAGGATATCCATGTCCTTTTTAATAGGTTATATGGGTTTTCTAACATATTCTACATACATGAGGTGTGGGTCCCCTTGCTAGACATAATTCTAACTTTTGATAAAATCATGGCACTTGGAGAAGTTATCATTGTTTAGATCAAGGTACATATGTTTAAATTTTATTAAGGTCATATGATGTAAATTATTACATGATGTCATATTTATTGCATGCAATCATGGGGACAATGCATGTGACCTATGGGCAACACTGAGAGCCATCCTGATGTAATAGACTCTTAAGGTCTACAACTTTGTCCAAAAATTTGTCCTAAGACTGATTTCTCTTTGATTGACTTGTATCCTTTCTTAAACTTATTTTGTAATATGAATAATTAAATTTAATTACTATTTATGATGAAATTAAATACTCTTTTCACTCCTTATCATGTTACCTTTCCTAGAGACAATTCTTTATCTTCTAAATTAAATGAATCTTATAACAAGAAAATAGAACAATTGCCTTTAAGCCTTGATCTAGGTCTGCTAATTCAATTTCAATAAGACTTGGGTTAAAATTTTGAATTAAATATACTAAAAAAAAGGTTTTCACATTTAATTTAATTATTCCTAACCCAATAAACAAGATTATATCTTTCCATAAATACTTGATATTTGAAAAAAAAAATAAAGGCAAGGGTTTAAGGTCTTAACTAAGCATCTAATCTAGGCCTTAAGACGTTTTTATTCAAAAATAAAATTAAATGTCCTCCAAAATGACTTAACACAATAATATCCATGTTTAAATGATGATCAACAAGTTCTACACTTCTTATTCAACTCATATTTTTAATAAAATATGAAAATCTACCCTTTTAGTCTTGTTTCTGGCTTAATCACAAGTATGTAACACACACACACACACACACACACAAATATATATATATATATATATATATATATATACACATATACATATACATATACATATATATATACATATACATATATATATATATATATCTACATATATTATATATATATATATATGTATATATATATTTATATATATATATATATATATATATATTTATTTATATATATATGTATATATATATGTATATATATATATATATATATATATATATATATATGTATATATATATGTATATGTATATGTATATGTATATGTATATATATATGTATATATATATATATATGTATATGTATATGTATATGTATATGTATATGTATATGTATATGTATATGTATATGTATATGTATATGTATATATATATGTATATATATATATGTATATATATATGTATATATATATATATATGTATATATATATGTATATATATATGTATATATATATACATATATATATATGTATATGTATATGTGTATATATATATATATAGACATATACATATATATATATACACACATATATATATATATGTGTATATATATATATATGTATATGTATATGTATATGTATATGTATATGTATATATATGTATATGTATATGTATATGTATATGTATATATATATCTATATATATATATATATATATATATATATATATATATGACAATGATATTTACAACTTAAACCCACCTATATTTTCTTTAATACACCTTATATTCTATGCCTACCAAGTTTCAAATCATTTGGACCAAGGGTTTGAAATAAAAGTGAATTTCTAATCTCAAAATCATCTTTTTCTTAACAACCTATAGGCTTATCTTACATAATAACCTATATATTATCATAAAAGTACTCCAAAACTCATAAATCATATTAAATACTTGATAAACATCGAGATTTTTGAATGGATGAATCTCAAGAAAACATAATTTTAGTTTTTAAAACCCTATACTAGGGTTTTATAGTCTGAAAACACCTAACAACACTAAATTGAAGGGCAATTGAGATATAAAGGTATTCAAAGACTAGTTTCACTTGTATTTTTATCCCTTAATATTTCCCTTAACCCTTATAGCTTTTGGTCACCTAGGCTCCCTAAAAGGGTAAATGGGAGAGCATAGACGTGATACTTTATATAAATAAACATGAAACCAAAAGTACTCTAAAAAAATGATAAAAAGAAAGATATTTTAGAAGAACAAAATTAAAGTGTGTGTTATTTTATAAGCACCAAATATAAACATGAATGAAATACGCCTTGTTAATTATGTAAAATAACCTTTTAAGATATCAAAACCTACAAAAAAATAGATTAAGAATTTGAATAATGATTTTGAATATCAAAGTAAGTTGGACTTATGTAGTTTTAAGCCTATAGAAAATTCACATCGGGTGATCTCACCATTCTGCAGGTGTTGAGGTATGTTCCTATTATTGGTGTTATAGCATTGATGTTGTCATTGATGTCAAGGTCAAGATGGATGTCATTAATGTCAAGGTCAAAGTTGATGTCATGCATGGTAAAGTGGTATGTGACAAGAAAGTATTATGAGAAGAGAGAATTTGAAGGCAACCTATTATCTCTTTGTTGAGAGAGAATTTGAAGGCAACCTGGTAATCCTTTTGAAGTTGATGACATGTTTCAAGGTCAAGATCAAGACACAAGGTAAACATATTATTGAGAACTAGTCTTGAGGATCACTATCATATCATAATCATATTGAGAGTAGTGTTGTCTTAAGAGAATCCTAATTTAATAATGTTCTTAGTTGATATCATTGAGAGTTAGCTTGTTTGAGTTTAAGTCTTTGAGTACTAGGTGTCTTGAGAATCCTAGTCTAGCCTTGTGAGAAGGTGTATGCATGAAGCATAGTGAAGCTTGGTGAATTATGTCAGTATAGTCATGAGAGAGTGTATAAATTTTTGTAAGCATTATAATGAGGCTAATAAATCTTTGTAAAAGTTCCAAGGTTTAAGGCTTAGTCATTGCATGAAGAGACCTAGTAAGAAGGCATAGACTTGATAACATGTTGAGGTGAGCAGTCAGAGGCTTGTGAGAATAATATTTGTAGTATATGATCATGATATGAGGTTATATTACATGAGTATGAGGTTTTAAGAGTAATGAAATATTTTTCAAGGTGTGATCAAGGTTTAAGTATGGCTTATAGGTATAGACCTTATATGTAAAGAGACCTAGTGTGGCCTAATGAGGGGTCAAGTTCAATTTCCAAGGTACTAGATATCATGTGAGCTTTGCCAAAGGTATGAGAGGTTGGTTAATTATGTTGGTGAGTTTTAGGTCTTCAGTTAAAAAAATAAAGCATGAAATGTGGTTTTGGCATTTCTTGTGTGCACAAAATGAAGGGTTATCACCTGAGAATGACTTTTATGTACTTGTTGGCATCTGAAAAATTGACATGAGATCCTAATAAGTTCATGTAAGTTTGGTAAGGCTCCTATCTCAATTTTCCAAGCATTGTTTTTTGGATTAAGGGCCCAAGTTTTATGAATGAATATTAAGATTGTAAGGTGGTCTTAATCCTCTCTAAAACCCTAACAATGACCTGATATGGAAGATCTTTATATAAATGGCTCAAAATTAATTGTATGACATATTTTTATGATTTTATCATGTATATAACTCTTTCAAGTACCTCTATATGGAATTTTTATGATAGATGAGTGAGTGGACCTTACCAAAAAAGCTATTTTTCTTGGAAATTTATTGTAATAGGCAGAGTTGACCAAGTCAAAATTGAAAAATAGATGGAGGTTTAAGCTTATGACTTTAAATTCATTTTAATGGTTATTTATTATCAAGTTTGAGACCTAAAATATGCTAAACTAGTCATGAAATTTGACCTATCGCTAAAAAGGCCTAGTGAGGAAGGCAATGAGAAAAATAAGTAGAAGTGGGAATGAGATTAGGGATATCTTACCATGGATTAGGGATGGATGAAATTTAAATGGGTTGTTTTTAAATACCTATAAAACATTTCTATACTTAATACAATATTTTTAAATCATTATATAGATTAGAAAGCTACTCCCAAACTGACTTGTCTAACACAGTGAGGTTTGTATATAGTGAAGCCATGAGATTGGTCTATAACACCAATATTTATATTGGATATTATAATATATTTATTTAAATATGTTATAATTATATTTAAGTATCATATAAACCCATTGTAATTTCAATAAATTTATTCTACATGTATTCTAACTCTTTATTTTCATGACTATGTTTTGAAGTTTTTGACAATTCTAAGTAGTCATCTAGCAGAGATGAGTTTGAGGTGATTTGCACAAATTTGAAGAGTATAATACATGTTAATATTCTCCTAATGTATTTTAGGTTCATATTATTGCATTTATAGTCACTAAATAACCTTGTATATATTATTGGTGATCAATTGTTCATGACTAGGCTTTGGAGCATTTAGGTGGTTCTGAGTGGTCATGTTGCAAAAGTGAGTTTGAGGATTTAATATTTATATTTAAGTGTATAATTAATTTGGTTATTAATTTTAGGTAATTATTTTTATATCCATTTTATTTAATGGTATGGTTATTTGATCAAATTGGTTGTGTGCTTCAGTTTTAGTTGGCAAACTTTCTGACAGTAACAAAGCTTAGTTGTGAGTAGACCTCATGGTGTGGTTCAAGGTGTGAAATGAGATAAATGGTGTTGGGGACCTAAGGTGATATTTTCAAGGTTATAATTGAATTTTTTTTTAAGTTTTTCATCCATTTATGTAGGCTCAATATGCTCCAAGGTGGTCAAGGTGAAACATGTGCCTTGAGAAGGCCTAATTGCATTAGGTCTCATTTAGGCCTAATAGTGGTTTTAGTCCTTATGAATGGTGGCCAACCTATGTATTATTTGTTTGTACTATGAAACATGTTTTTTTATCTATTCCAATGGTGATCAAAGTATGTATTTTTTTGTGGTCGACCAAGGTATGTGAAAGTAAGAGTCAAGTATAAGAAGGTCTAAAAGGCCTAATTTGACTTGTAAGAATATTGAGGGGATGAATGAATGAAATATAAGTTTTAAAAATAGTTAGATGGATTTAAAACCATAATATAGGTGTGTTGAATATGTCATGAATTTTTAACAGTGATTCTATATATGATGAGCAAGGTCATATGATCTAAATCTGTCAATAAGAGGGCTAGTTAAATGAAGAGGCCTAATAGGTTATTTGAGAGAGATAGAAGAGTGTAAAGAGAAAAAGAAGGTAATAATAATAATAATAATAATAATAATAATAATAATAATAATAATAATAATAATAATAATAATAATTTTCATGATAAATAGGTGTCAAAAGGTGATCAAATGTTTTAGGTGGTTTATTTGGTGCTGAGTCACCTAGGGGGTTAGTGTCTCCCTATAAGTTGGTGCTTGCTAAAAGCCTAATTGAGTTGGTGCTCCTTGTGGGGTTAGTGCCTCACTAAATCTTGATTCATTTATTATAATACTTTATTAAAATATATTTTTTAGTGTTATTTTAACCCCATGAGTTTTTCCCACATATCTCTTGTGTTTATATGTTGTATTCTTATTTGGATGCCTTTTTATGCATTGGTTGATGTATGTGTTTGAATGAATGTTTCATGAATGATAAGTGAAATTGAATTATTGTTTTAAGGGAAATAATTCACACCCCCATATAAATAGATTTAAATCCAATAATTTTTATAAAATAAGGTCTTTTAAATAAGTCTTAATATCCTAAAGGAAATCCTAAGCAAGTGAAGATGGTTTGTTAAGCACAAGGTGGTTTCTCTACTAGTAAGGATCCATTGTTCAATGGATATAATTATGCTTTTTGGAGTGTCAAGATGAGAACATATTTGATGTCTCAAGTTCATGATCTTTTAGAATCAGTTTTTGATTGATATATTTCACTCTTTATTCCCCCTATAGATGTAATAGGTAAGAAGGCTAGTGACAACAATTCAAAAGCAATTAATGGTATTCTTTGTGGCCTATCAAAGGTAGAACTTATGAAGGTGATGCACTATGTGTCTACCAAATATATGAAGGAGAATTTGAATAATATACATGAGGGAGAATATAAGGTCAAGTTGGCTAAATTTCAAACCCATAGAATATAGTTTAAAATCCTAAGGATGAATGAAGATGAGACCGTTGTTCCCTACCTGTTAAGGGTTGTTGAAGTGGTCAACATCATAAGAGTCCTAGGTGAAAAATTGAAAGAGTATACTATTGTTCAAAATGTAATGAGATATATAACTCCTAAGTTTGATTTTAAAGTGTCTATTTTTTAAAAGATGCAAGAACTAGACAAGATAAAGATAGATGGAGTTTATGCCACCCTAATAGCCTATGAAATGATGAAAAGTGAAGGAAGATATGCAAAGAAGGAAGTTGAATTCAAGGAAGAAAATAAGTCAAAGGAGAAGAAGACAAGAGGTAATAAATTCAAAGAAAATGATGTTTTTGACATTGATGATGATGAGTTGATACCTATGTTTGCAAGAAAGTTGAAAAATGGTTCAAGTAAATACAAGGGTAAGTTGCCCTTTAAGTGATTTAATTGTGGATAAATTGGACACTTTGTTAACAAGTGCCCTCATAATCATAAGATAAAGGATGATGAATAACATGATGGTCACGATTATGACAATAATTCCTATAGGTATGGTAAGAGAAAGAAAAGTTTTAGAAAGTATGATGACAAGAAGTCTTTTAAGAACAAAAGAATCTCTTATACCAAGGAAGACTGTAGCTCAACTAATAAGAGTGAGAGAAGTGATTCTGAGAGTGACCATGAAGGTGTTGGTTCTAATTTCAATGAAGTTCTCTTCATAGTTGAGGAAGTAAGATATTTTAATTAAAAAGATTCCATGTGGTTTGGAGGTATTATTGGTGATTCAGATGAAGAAGAAGATGAGGTGGACTTTGAGGCTGAGTTGATGAATGCTCTAGAAGAACTAAAGATGGTGAATAAGAAGAATAAGGTGATGAGGTATCTTTTCAAATACTATGAGGAGAAAATTAGTTTGTTTGAAGATAGATTGAGTAACAACTCCAAGGAACAAGAAGAAATAGTCAAACAGGTGGAGACTCAAATTGAAAATGTGACTACAAGCCTAAAGGCTAAAGAAGAAGAATGTGTCAGGTATGTAACTAAAGTATATTCCTTGAGATTTGATTTGGATCAGGCATTAATTAAATTGAATTCCTTTGTGAATTTTGAAAAAGGTACCAATGATATAGATAACATTTTAAGTAGTCAAAAGACTGCTAATGACAAAACATGTCTTGGTTTCAATGGAGACCAAAAGAAGAATACTTATGTGATCAAGGAAAATCAGACCTTAAAGGTCAATGGTCAATCAAGGAATGATGGTGTTGGTAGAATGAAGACTATTCTTATCAAGAAGCCTAATGCTATAAGTTATGCTAATTATTCCAATGGTTATTTTTATTCATATAACTAATTTGGTCATAGATCAAGGCATTGTAGAAGACCCTCCAAGAATGAATATGCATGTAACTATGATTAGAATCATAAATCAATTTGGATGAGTAATGGTGTGTTTTCATCAAAAGGAATGGTGTGTTTCAAGTAGCAAAATATTGGTCATATTGGAAAGTTTTGGAAGCATGAATTCTCAAATCAAAACAAGAAGGTTGAGGCCCCTAGAGTGCAAGAAAGAAGACAAGATAGTGAATGGAAACCAAAGGTAGCTAAGGTGAATAATGGCCAGTCTACAAGTCCAAGTGGACTATTTACCATGATGGAGCATAGTTTGGATGTAAAAGAGGGCCAATAATTCTCCTTCTCAGCTTAGGTTGTGTATGAAAGAGTCAAGACAAATAAACCAAGTCAGAATGTTTTTCAAATAGAGATTGAACAGGTCAAGCCAAAGAGACTATTCAAGCCTAAGAGGATCATGAAGAAAGTCCAGTCTAGTGAGGACATGGAGATCTAGGAATCTCCTGAGTTTATGTTGTTCTAGTACCCTATAGAATATTGAATCCATTAGGCTTCATGGAGGCACTCAGCTAGGGAGCATAAGCATGAAGGATGCTTGGTCTAAGGGGGAGCTTTTCAGTTGGTTTATGAGTTCAAAAAAAGCTCTATGTTGAGAAATGGTTTGTATTGGTTTAGATATGCTTTGTCTAAAAGGGAGTTCCTTCATTAATTATTTATAGTTGAGTGTTGTTCATATGTTGAGGTGTGTTTCTAGTTGTTCTAGGTCCAAATATCAGATAGTTCTCAAGAGATGACCCTTTGTTGTTAATTTCAAAGGGGGAGAGAAAGTTCTAGTTTGGGAAAAAGATTAGTTTGAAGAAGATCCAAATTGGGGAGATGAGAATGAATCACTTTTTTTTAGTTTTTCACATCAATTAAAAAAGGGGAGATTATTGAGGTATCTTCTTATTATTGTTTTTATGGCATTGATGTTGTCATTGATGTCAAGGTCAAGATGGATGTCATCAATGCCAAGGTCAAAGTTGATGTCATGCATGGTAAAGTGGTATGTGAAAAAAAAGTCTTATGATGAGATAATTTTAAGGAAACCTATTGTCTCTCTTTTGAGAGAGAATTTTAAGGCAACCTGGTAATTCTTTTGAGGTTGATGACATGTTTTAAGGTCAACATCAAGATACAAGTTAAGCATACTATTGAGCACTAGTCTTGAGGAGCATTGTCATATCATAATCCTATTGAGAGTAGTGTTGTCTTCAATGAATCATGATTGAAGAATGTTCTTGGTTGATATCATTAAGATTTATCTTGTTTGAGTTCAAGTCTTTGAGTACTAGGTGTCTTGAGAAGCCTAGTCTATCCATGTGGGAAGGTGTATGCATGAAGCATAGTGAAGCTTGGTGAATTATGTCATTATAGGCATGATAAAGTGTATAAAGTTGTGTAATAATGATAATGAGGCAAAGAAGCCTTTAGAATAGTTCTAAGGTCAGTTTTGAGGCTTACTCATTGCATGAAGAGACCTAGTGAGAAGGCATGGGCTTGGTAGCATGTTCGGGTAAATAGTTTAAGGACTGTGACAAGTATATTGGTAGTGTGTGATCATGGTATGAGTTTTTATGACATGATTATGAGGTTTTGAGATAATTTAAAGAGGTTTCAAGGTATGTTCAATGTCTAAGTGTGGTTTATAGGTATACGCCTAGTATGCAAAGAGACCTAATGTGGCCTAATGAGGTGTCAAGTTTAGTTTCCCAAGGTGATAGATCTCATGTGATATTTTTTAGACGTATGATAGGCTGTTTCAAGTGTTTTTGTGAATTTTTAGGTCTTGAGTTGAATAAAAAATCATGAAATATGGTTTTGAGGTTTCATGTGTGCACAAAATGAAGGGTTATCAACCCAAGAAGGAATTTCAAGTGCTCATTAGCATCTGCAACCTTTGAATGAGATAGTAATAAATTATTTTAAGTTGTGGAATGTTCCTAGCTCAATTTTCCAAGCATTGTTTTTTTTATTAAGGGCCCAAGCTTTATAAATGATCGTTAAGATTGTAAGGTGGTCTTAACCATCTCTAAAACCCTAAAAATGACCCAATATGGAAGATATTGATATAAATAGATCAAAATGAATTATATGAATTATTTTTATTATTTTATCATGTATATGTCTCTCCCAATTATCTCTAGGTGGTATTGGTCTGACAAATGAGTGAGTGGACCCTATAGGAAAAGCCATGTTTCTCAAAAACTTACTATAACAGGCAAAGTTGACTAAGTCAAAGCTACACAATGGATGGAGTTTGATTTTTTGTGACTTTTAATTCATTTTTATGTTTATTTTCATAAATTTATATAACTAAAATATGTTAAACTAATCATGAAATTTGACCTATCGCTAAAAAGGCCTAGTGAGGAAGACAGAAAAATAGGCAGAAGTGGGAATGAGATTAGAGATATATTACCATGGATTAGGGATGGATCCAATTACACCAAGTTTTTTTAAAATAACTATAACCTATTTTCATACTAAATATAATATTTTTAAATTATTTTATACAGCATAAATTTGCTCCCAAACTAACTTGTCTAACATAGTGAGGTCTGTGTATAGTAAAGCCATGAGATTGGTCTATAAGACCAATATTGATATTGTAAATTATAATATATTTTTTTAAATATGTTATAACTATGTTTAAGGATAATATAAACCAATTTTAAGTTCATGAAATTGATTCTATAGGTGTTCTGAGTCTTTGTTTTCATGACTGTGTTTTGAAGTTTTTGACAGTTCTAAGTAGTCATCTAAAAGAGATGAGTTTGAGGTGATTTTCCAAAATTTAAAGATTATAATGCATATTAATATTATATTAATGTATATAAGGTTCACATGAGTTAATTTATAGTCATTAAATGTCTTTTTATAGATGATTGGTGGTCAATTATTCATAACTGAGTTTTGGAGCATTCAGGTAGTTCTAAGTTGTCATGTTGCAGAAGTCAGTTTGAGGCTTTAAAATTTATATTAAAGTGTTTAATAAAAAAAATTATGACTATGAGGTCATTAATTTTCTCTCCATTTAATTTAATTGTATGTTTATTTGTGCAAATTGGTTGTCTGCTTCAGTTTTAGTTGGCAAACTTTCGAACAATGAGAAGGCCTAATTGTTAGTAGAGCTAATGGTGTGGTTCAAAGAGTGAAATGAGATAAATGCTATTGGGTACATAAGGTGAGACTATAAATGGTATAATTTAAGTTATTTTTAAGAGTTTAATCCATTTATGGATTCTAAATATGTTCCAAGGTGGTCAAGATGAAACATGTGCTTTGAGAAGGCTTAATTGCATTAGGTCTCCTTTAGGCCTAATGGTGGTTTTAGTCCTTATGAGTGGTGGCCGACATATGTAGTGGTTTTTTCTTCAATGAAATTTTTTTTTGATCTATTACAAGGGTGATCTAATTATGGAGAGGTTTGTGTCTAACCAAGGTATGTGAAAGCCTAAGAAAATCTAAAAGGCCTAATTTGATTTATAAGATTATTGAGGGGATGAACAAATGAAATATAAGTTTGGAAACCAAGTAAATATATTTAATACCATCATTTAGGTATTTTTAATATGTAATTAAGTTATGATTTTTATTCTATATATTATGATCAAGGTCATAATACCTAAATCTATCAAGAAGAGGGCTAGTTGAGTGAAGAGGCCTAATAGGTTGTTTAAAAGAGATATAAGAGTGTGAAGAGCAAAAGAAGGTGATCATCATCAATTGAGTGAGAAATATGTGTCTAAATTTGATTATAAGTTCCAAGTGGATGGTTTGGTACATAGTCACCTAGGGGGTCGGTGCCTCCTTACAAGTTGGTGATTGTTAAAAGCCTAGTTGAGTTGGTGATTGACTAATGAGGGGTTGGTGTTCTTTGTGAGGTTGGTGCCTCACTAAGTCTTGATTCATTACTTATAGGACTATAGTATAAATTGTATTTCAATGTATTTTATCCTCCATGAGGGTTTCCCACATATATATTGTATACATATGTTATATTTTTATGTGGATGCTTGTTTATGCATTGGTTGATGTATGTGTTTGAAAGAATGATAAGTGAAATTGAATTATTGTTTTAAGGGCATTGACTCACCCCTTCTTAGTGGTTGTACTTATAACATCATGATGATCTCATCAATTTTATATCAATATCATCATTCTATAATGAATCAAATGCACAATTTTGGTGACCTTGTTGATTAGTAGGATGACCTCTATTTTACAAAGTTCACCGTTTCAATAAATAAAACCATAGAAAATATAATTACCTTTTGAGTGACCTTAATATTTATCAGGTCAATACCATATATTTTATATCAATGTCATTGATTTATCGGTCAATACCACTGATATCAAGAAAACACAATGAACCCAGGAATGCAAAGTCATCATTCAATAGGATGAGCTTGTTGATTTATGGGTCAAGTTCACCAATGCACATGTCATTCCCACCAATTTTAAGAAAACAAAATAAATCTAGTGATGTAAACCCACCATTCCATAGGATGATCTCATTGTTTTTCATGTTAAACTCACCGATGTGAAGGTCAATCCAACCAACTTGTTTAAACACATAGAGAACATAAAGTATAATAAAAGGCAATCTCATTGATCCACATGTCAAACTCACCATTTTCAGGAGTGATCTCACTAATTAGAGGGCAATCTCATTGATAAGTATAAGATAGAACACAATTAGTTTAGAGGAAAAATGGAAAAAATAGAGTTAAATAATAGTATGATTGTATAATTAGAAGACTAAAAAGGCCTAGAAAGAGATTTGTGGGGTGTGCAGTCCTATTGGGCATGCCAAATAAAAACACACAAATTCAGAAGAGGTTAACATTGTTAATATGTAAATCATGCATAAAAAAATAACAAATCTAAATTCTTGAGCATGGTCCTCAAATTGGGCAAGTTTTATGAAACAAAGAACAAATATAAAGCATAAACAAAAGACTTATACCTTCCTCATAGACTCTCCTTCAAAGTTGTCTCATATGAATGATTGGGGCCTAGATATAGAGCTTGAATTCTTTAGAAATAATGTAGTACAATATCCATCAACACTTCCCCAAGCACTATCTAATATGGTTTTTGAATCAATTGAAAGAGAATAGGTGAAGCTTTTCGAATATTTTCTACAAAGTTTCTTTGCATAATAAAGCTTATTTTGGTCTATGGTGGCCCTTGTATTTATAAGCTTTGTAAAATGATGAGGACCATCCATATCAATATGAGAATAAAAGGCCCAAGATCAGTCATATTTGGTGGACCAAATGTATTCTATTTTTGAGTTAATATTTTAATTAATTGGCATGGCTCAACATCCCTGATGTTTATTATATTTGAGTTGATATTTTGGATTCTTGAATTTTATGACCAATGATGTCATGATGATGTCACTTTTAGATATTTTTTTGAATTTTGAATTTATAAAATTATATATTCATCTAATTGCCATGAATTTTTCACTTAACCATTTAACTAGATTTGTTTAGTTAAGTAATCTTGATTAGTCTTTTTACAATTCTTGGAATTTGATAAGTTGTCATACACAAGTGGTTGAAAATGTCAATTTACTAGGTCAAAATTAAATTGTAGATGAATTAAAGGAAGGTGATGATTTCATATGGTGTATTTCCCCAATTAGGTATGCATCAAGACACTTGGGTAATTACATGTGATGTGTGTAGATGAATTAGAGCATTTTAATGGTATTTGGTCTATTTTGTACATTATTACAGGAAGTTGTTCTAACTTACAATTTCGACATGATAGTGGTAAAAATTGGATGCCTACATAAATTAAGTTAACACTCAATAGTCCCTAATGAAATTGACCCATTATAATTCTAGGTACCTATAAGACATTTATTGTCGATTCAATGCCTTTCATTTTATCACACTTATCTTCCTCCAACAGCTTCATCCCATAATCTCCCCCTGCATATTGAAGATATCATTTATAAACATGAAGTTAAATATGAGCTCATATACATTGGGTCTAACCTAAACATTTTCATAGTAAATTTTTTTTAGGCACATGGGATACTCAGAATCAGTGTTAGACACTACTAAAATCACCATCAAAATATATGATAATGTAGAGAGGCTCAACACATACTATCTACTTACCCAACAAGATTGGGTCTATCACATGAAAACTCTCTTCCACATCATTGATATCAACTTAAAATATAACATCCTCCTTGGGAATCCTTGGATTCATGATATGAATGTTGTTCCTTTTGTATGCAATAAAATAAGATAGATATACAACTTATGTGACTTAATAAAATCTAAGATTGGATAATGTAATCAACTAGAATCCATTGTAATACATTTTTATATTGACAACATGACCAACTTGAATCTAATAAACCTAACCAAGGGACCTCTTATAACACAACACCAAAGGAGAGGGTTTCAAAGCCTCTAGGAAAATGACACTATGTAATAACCTTGGCTAAGTCTAAATACATGAAATAAAACAAATCTAATGCTCACCAAATATTGTGTCACAAATGAGGATAGTTAAACATAAATAAACAAATCAAGGGGTCATGGTTTGAAAATGAGGCCCTAGATCACCTAAAATGAAAAATGGAAAGTAAATAAAACCTTATAACTACACTAAGTTTAATCATAGAGGTAATCTAAGCAAGGAGTTATACATTTATAACACATATTAATTTTAAAATATCTATTTATCAAATTAAATATTAAAATTTGGTGATAATTACTTTGGGAAAACCTGTTAAGTCTCAATATCTCCCTATGCCAATGATACTTTACAAGTGATTTTTATGGATTTATATGGATAACACTATAGAAATCAGATCTAGGCTAAAAGACTCCTACTTTACATATAATTATTTCCACAAGCCATGTAATAATATATCCAAGTCAAACCCTAATCAATGGCTCCTTTAAATGTATATTTAATAAAATTTTATATTGTAATGATGTGAAAATAAATGCTCCTGATGAAGAGCATCATAAGGTGAGAAATATGTAATTATGTTTAAGAGGTTAATTATGACCAAGTTTGGTATTTTGAGGGTGTTATATGTCTTATATAAACCATTATGAGGTATTATATTCTTTATAAGTCTTGAATTTGATGTGTTTGTAAGCCTTTTGGAGTTTCCCACCAAATTGGCTAATTTGACAATCTAAAATTCTAGACCAAGCTTAGAGTGGTATTTTGGATTTTTAGGCATATGTAATGTTTGATGAATGTTTTATAGGTATAATAGAGTTTTTTATAAATTTTTCCAACATTCAAGTCATGTAAATAACAATCTAACCCAATAAAGTGGAAATTTATAACTGCCACCCTATGTGGGTGGGCATTGGAAGGAGAGTTTTCTTGCATGTTTGGCATTATAAGAGGAAAATAAATGTGTGTAGAAGAGAGAGTATAGTGGTAGGTGTTTATTAGTAGGATAGAGGATGTGGATAACTCAATAAAAATATCAATAATAGATCAATAAATAGAGGAGAATACCCTATTTTATTTTAGAAGATAATCAAATGTATTGTTTTTGTCAAGAATTGAATGAATTTATATATTATCTAGTCCTTATTGATTATTATGAACCTTGATTTATGAGTTCAATATTTAAAAAACTATTAAATTTATCAATTTTAGGTTATTTTACATTGATATTACATGATGAAATGTGCAAGTTACAGTCTAATGCAAAAACACATAATTTTATGCATCTATGTCAAAAAAATGACTTACCACATCATTGAGGGTTATCAAGCATTATATAGGTATCTCCATATTTATAGAATATTTAAGGGTTCTCTAATTATGGATAAAAAGTTTTTAAACATTATCAATAAGGGATATTGAACTTCAAATGCTCATTGGCACTACACAGTCCATCGAGAAGTAATTATGGGCATGTACAATCTAGAAGGTAGAGTTAATAATTTTTTTGGGAGATTGCACATTTGTTTTTTGGTCTATATATAGTATATGTTATAAAAATTATATATATATATATATATATATATATATATATATCATTTGGTTCCTTAAATCACTGGAAAAGGTAAGAGTTGATTCAAATTATCATTTAGCCTTGACATAGTCCTATTGTATATGCATGTTTATAGAAATTTACAGATTGAAGACTTGTATTGATTGTTTAAGACCAAATAACTATTGTAAAAGGTGTATATAATTTTTTCACACCTAATTAATTCATTATAAATGATTTAATTTTAGTATAACTTATTTTAATTCATTTTTCCTCCTCTCATCCTATACAAGCCTGTGGCAAGACTAGCCTAGGGTTTGTATATGAAAACTAGCATAACTCCTTATTTCACAAGCCAAAAATCCTAAAACTTTGTAATAAATTTTATTTTAATGTGTAATAGTGGATTCAAGAGTTTCTAAGCCATACCAATAATTATTGTATGATATCCATGACTGTTGGGTTGTTTTAGGCCTAAAGAGACCTAATTGAGGGAAAGGAGTGTTGAGTTAGGGAGTTTCCATTAATAGTTGGGCCATGAAATTTATTTTGAATATGTAAGGTCTTAATGGGTATCTAAAATTGGTTTTATTTTTATATGAACCTCAGTATTCTATTCAAACCTATGAGCTTTGTACTAAAATAGGGTTACAAGAGAAAAGGCCTTAAAGAAGGAAAGTGTTATTGGTTTGAGAGTTCTGATCTACATATTATGTCATTGGTTTGGATGTGTGAGAGAGATAAAATAGATAGGGAGAGGTCCATAAGATTCCTCATCAAAATATAATAACCAAGATGAGAATGTACAAGGATGAAATAAGAAAAAGAGAGTGAAGTAATGGAAATTATACATGACAGGATGGTGTCAATTCTAAAATAAGAGAGTATAGAGGTATATGATGAAATGATGTTGTGTCTTCAGGAGAGACAAGAGATTAATTCATAAGAATATGATTTGTATCCTTTAAAAGTTAAGGAATGTTCAAGTGTGTCTAATAAATAATCAATCAAGCACCTGCAGAGCCAAGGAAGTAATCAAATATCAGAGTTTAATTAAAGAGGAAAAAGTTAAAGATCAGAGCCAGGATTATATTTAAGGAAGTTTTAGGCATTAGTTCCTAAATTATTTCCTCTTTATTAGATTGAAATTAGACTTTTATTTATATCAATGGATAAGCCTTAACCCTTCCAGAATGTCATCCAACAAGATTGGATAGTTTGATCATGTTAGTTGGAAAAATTTATTGTTGGGCCTCAAAATAAGTCACCTAAGCTGACTTATTTTTGTAATGTGTGCTTAATCCTTTCTAACAAGATCAACCTAGATGACTTAGTATAAAAATGGGGTGTTTACTTAGTTAATGGATATTTAAAGGAGAAATTATTATGTAAATTTATGAACGGGGTTTTGTAATGGGTTTAGGTAATGGTAGAGTTGACCAACAATATTGTGAAACACAAATGGTTTGCCCACCCCTTTCTTTGTGCACCCTTTAAGGCATGCACTTAGATATATCTAAACTTGATAAGTTCCTATAAGCTACAAAACATCAATATATGATAAAGTTTTAAAAATATTGTGTGTATACATATACCCTACTTGAAGCTCATCATGTGTCACGTAGTTGGAACATGGGATGTAACTTCAAGAAATAACATAGTAACACATGACACTAAGCTAACAAATTTAAATATAAAGTAGAAAGTAAATGAAAATAATGAATGTTTGGAAATAATTTAAAGCTCCATATACATACCTTGACTTAGCTTTATGTTTAAATGGTTGTTTGTTGTGTTTATAGTCTTAATCATGGAGGATGCATTAACTACTTTGGACAAACCATAATGATATAAGGCTAAAGAGAAAAAAAATAGTCACAAGTAAATCAAAGTAAAGCAACACTTACATAACTAAATAAGTCACTTTTAAAATTGGTAAGTTGAGGTGATAAATGCTAAGTTAGAATCTAAAGACTAAGGACAATAGATAAAATGAGAATAAGTTAGGTAATCAAAAATCCAATGCTACTAAATGAATCACAAACCTAACAAATGTACCTTAGGCAATAAAATTAAAAATCCAAATCAAACCAGGGACATATGAAATTGAAAATAATGAATCCAACATCAATTTTAGATAAGTAACAATCATCAATACTTTAAAAAATATGGAAAAAGAATAGAAATGTAAACAACATTGATGAAAGGGAAGGAACAATCCCTACTCAATCAAAAAATGGAAAAATGTAAAAGAAATGAAAGGAAATGTTCTGCAAAAAGGTTGAAAAATAAATTTAAATTCTTAATCATAACCAAGGTAAATCTAAGAAGGATAAGGCAATGATTAATAAATTATCTCCTAACCAGTCAAATATGCATCTTCTATTCTAATGGGAGATTAACTAAAACAATCATATTTTGGCATGTTTTAAAGAGATGAAGAATAGGAAGTAGAGAAGTTGAGAAAAAATTTATAAAAAAAACTTACTTGTCAAGGGGGAATATGAAATGGGTGGTGGAGGAAATGAAAGTGGCACTAAGGTGATTAATATTTATTAGAAACAATATACTCAAATCAAGTTATAATGATAAAAATTCTTTTGACATTAAAGACTCTATAGAACTCACCCTATCCACACAAATTTGGTTTAACTAATGAAGTATAAATATCATCCCATGAAGGCTATTTATGCATGCAAAACTAAAATGGACCTACCATTCCACAACATGTTTCCCATTCCTCGAGACCCCTTACAAATTTGTTGGTCTATTACAAAGATTAGGTACTTACATGAGAAAATAGGTGGATGCTATGAATATATTTTTTAAATTATGAGACCTCCTACCCAAGTCTACTGGCCTACAACAACCCAATGGACCTCAGATTTATCATGAGGCCAACTATGAAGTTTGAACTACAAATAGGATAGGAGATGTCCATAATAATAATCATGTCTTTTGGTGTGATTTTGACTTTTTATCATTACCTTTTGTTTTAATGATTTGTATTTTGAATTTTATGACTTATATATGTTCCTCCTCCATACAAATTCAGAGAACCAAACAGGAGCATTAAAAATGACTATCACTAGAGAAACTACACTTGGTATCTAGAGAAAATAACTTAGAGAGTATGGTGTCTAAAAATTTTGCACTTGTACATTAGATGAGAGTGTTATCTTGAAACTAACCTTGGTGTGCCCATAGTGGGATCGAATAGGGGAGAGGATAGAAGTGAACATGGAACTATTGAGATACCTCAAATCGTAAAAAAAGTGTAGTGTAAACATGGTACAATGACAATTAGGAATCATCATCATAAGAAATAGTGTAAGTGAGGGGATATTTGTTAAATTTGATACTATAAAAATAATATGACTAATTTTAAGAGTATGAATTCATAACTCTCAACTATTTCCTTATTTTTTAGGAAATACACTTAGTTAAGATTGTAAACAAAATTAATTTTATAAAATGAATATTTATGAAGAAGGCTTAGTATTATCTGAGGTGTTACAGTGCAACTCTCAAAAGGCAAACCAAAGAGGTGTAAACATAGAATAAATAATGGGATTTTGTAAGGAATCCCTAGTCTTATCCAAAGTCTTACACTGCAACTCAGAAAAGGAAAACCAAGGGGGTGTAAAAACTAATTTATTTTGTAAATCAAGAAATCAATTACTTGAAATAGTCTTAAAGGTTGACTAATGAAATGAAAAAATATATATATATAACCATGAGGATGGTCAGGTCCTATCTATGGTCTTATGATGTAACTCATGAATTAATATATTAATGAATCTAGATAGACCAAATGATTGACAATGAGAACTAAGTCTATTGAAATTGTTGCCATGTTATACTTTAAGAAGCTTTGAAAAACTTAAAATAAGTGTTAGCATCATAGTATATAGAAAAATATGGAAGATATGTAAGATAATGATATTATTGGAAATGATAATTTAATCAAATAACTTCTTTAAGAATTGAGCACTAGTGGGTTCTTTTAAAATTTGTCCTTCATTAGTATATAAACTATAAGTACTATGACCAAGAATTCTTTGACCAGGTAAGGTCCCCACCAATTTTGAGCATCCTACCTTATTTATCATGGGTACAATCTATTTTGAGGACTAATTTACCAATATTGATAGTATGAATTTAGACCTTATTGTTATTTTATTTGGAAATTCAAGCTTTGTATTGTTGATTATGTTGTAAAACACCTAGGTGACACTCATCCAAAAGGTCTAAATCATGTAAACAGGCCTCATGTGAAGTTATTCATCATGAATAATACCATGAAGAGAGATGTGTATGGATGGTAACTCATCTTATAAAGGTAAGATAGATTCAAAACTGTATATTAAATATAATGGTGTTTCCCAAGTAACAGTATAGATGCTAGTGTGATAAGCCCAAAGTACAAGATAAATTTTTAAATTCCAGTCAAAACAAGAATCTCATATTTTATTTTGTAATATTTTGTTAAGAGTATTGTTACCACTTTTTTTGATCAATAGTAATCCAAGAGGGGATATTAGTTTCATGTTAGTATGATTAAAACCAAATAAAAACACACTAATAAAACTAACACCTCCATCCTAGACACTCAAAGAGTAAGAGAAAAATATAAGTAACTATTAAAAGATGAAATAACCATTATTTACTTTCATTGAGAAGAAGAATTATATGTTGGTCATGGATGGATGTATTTGGTCATGTGATCAAAGAATATTTGGAGATGGTGTTCCTTGCATCATCTCTCATTATCACATTGGTAATGTTGGGCTTGGATTTCACTTTGTCTTGGCTCTCTTAATCAATGAGCATTATAACACTACAAATAAGGGCTCCTTGAAGGTGTTTTTGCATCATAACATTACACCAAAATAAAGTCTTGAAGGTATTTTAGCATAATAACCTTACATAATTTTTTTTAGGGAATTTATGTATAATAACATTAAACATAAAAGCTTGTTGAATAATGGGTGAATCCTTGTATTTATAGCCTTCCAAACCAACGCTAAATCAAGTGTGGTTAGGTTTAGTTTAACCATGGTTAGGTTTGGGAGGGGACAAGCCATTAATATTTTTAATTAATAAACATGGCTCAAAAATTTAGATATTTGTTTGACATTTTGTGAGTGCTTGACAACTCATAAAAGATGATGTCATGATGGTGACATAATTTTAGATATTTGTGTGATGTCATGATGTTATCATCAATCTGAATTTATGAAATTCTAAAAATAAAAATTCAACAATTAATTAGCCATGGGATTTTCACCTATGTATTTAAGTAGGTTTAATCAATTAAGCAATCTTGGTCAAGTTAATTACCATTTTTGAATTTTGATAACATGTCCCTCACACATGGTCAAAAAGGTCAATTTTTTAGGTCATAACTTACCCAAATATGACTTAGAGGAAGATGATGATTGCATATAATGCATTACCCTAGTTATATATATATATATATATATATATATATATATATATATATATATATATATATATATATATATATATGGTTTAGAATATGCACGTGATGTGCGCTGATGAATCAAAGTATTTTGATGATTTATAAGCTTAAATTATATTATTTATAATAATTCACTCTAGTGTCCATTTAAACATGAAAGTGGCCGAAAATAAGTGTCTACAGTTTACCCTTATTTGAGAAGGCATTGTGAGACATAGGCACATCTTTTCAAAGAATGAAAAAGCCATTAAGAATAAAAAGAAGATATTATTAGGGAATGATGCTCCAAACAAAGTTTAGGAAGCCTATGATATCCCCTCAAGGGAGTGACTAACATATATGATTGATGGATGGTCCCCTAAAAAGAATCAAGAAGAAGAATGAAAGTAATCCATTGGTGAGATTAATCCAATTGAAATAATATTTGTATGCATTGATTAAAAGTATTGATTTTCCCAAAGGTGGTTATAATTAGTAATAGAGGTTAAGACACTAATTTGACCAAAGGTGGTTATAATTCTTGGCACAGACATCTGCCCTAGTAGGATGGATGGGTCGAATTAATGAATTACCCAAAGATGGTTATAATCATTTCGATGACCTGAATTGAATAATATTTTTTGGTTGTGCCCCAATAAGGAAGATTGGTAAGCATAACTCAAGGATATAACCTATCACATAGATTAAATATGAGTGAGCACAAATGTAGTTACAATGGTCTAATGATTGAAGAAGACACAAACAACCAAGCATACGAGGATTCACAAAGTGATGAAAGAGATGAATGGAAGAAAAAAAGAGGCTAATTTGACCAAAGATACATCATATATCTAAGTGTTGCCTACATAGTCCAAATAGACTTCAATATAATTTAGTTCACCTAGATCATAGGAAAAGAGGTGACCGAGATGATCTTAATGTAAATTGAACCTACCTACATAGTCTAAATGGACCTCAAGTCACTATAGTTTAAATTTATGGAAACGTATGAAAGGATGGTAAGGTGATGTAAAGGGAAAGGCAAGGCACATGGAAAGGTATGAAATAATGGTAAGGCAAATGGTAAATGTAGAAGGTAAGGAAAATAGCTAGTAAATGATTTTATTGTTTTTGTTGATGTGAAGATGCAAATCTTGATTAACATACGATACAACTAGAATAGTCAATTATATAAATTATTAACCCATACCCCTTCTAAATAGCTAGCATATGATACCACCAAAATAGTCAATTAGTCAATTAGTGATCAATAAGAATCCAAGAGAGGAGATTAGTCTCATGTTAATATGATTAAAATCAAACAAAAACACACTAATAAACTAACACCTTAATCCTAGACACTCAAGGAGCAAGAGAAAAATACAAATAACTATAAATAGAAAAAAAAAAACAATATTTACCTTTCTTGAGAGCAAGAGTTGCATGTTACCCATGGATGGATGTGCTCGATTGTGTGATCAAAGAATCCCTAGCAATATTTTTCCTTACATCATCTCTCCTTGTCACCTTGGCAATGTTGGGCTTGGATTTAACTTTGGCTTGGCTCTATCTTAACAAAAGAGAATTATAACACTATAAAGAGAGTCTTTGAAGCTATTTTTGCATCATAACATTACACCAAAATATTTTATTGAAGATATTTTAGCATAATAATCTTACACAAAAAATGTTTTTTTTGAGAGAATTCCTACATAATAACATTAAATAGAAAAGTTTTTTATGCAATAGGTGAATATTTATATTTATAGCCTTCCAAACTAACCCTAACTCAAGTGTGGTTAAGTTTAGTTTAACCATGGTTAGGTTTGGGAGGGGACAAACTATTAATATTTTTAATTAATAAACATGACTAACAAATCTAGATATTTATTTTATATTTTGTGAGTGCGTGATAACTCACAAAAGATGATGTCATGATGGTGACATATTTTCAAATATTTATGTTATGTCATCATTCTAGATTTATGAATTTTTAAAAATAGAAATTCAACAATTAATTAGCCATGGTATTTTCACCTATACATTTAATTGGATTAACCAATTAAGTAATTGTTATAATAAAAAATTTCAACCTAAGAGAGGTTGTTCATGCCTCTCCAAATTTGGCTAACATGGGATTACCTTTAGGCCTGTGGGTTGCCTATAGCAGAGTTAAACCTCTAGGTTAAAGGGATAGCACCCTTGATTTATCTTTTAGGCTCACACATTACACTAAAAAAATCACTATTAGGGATGAAAAGGGAATAAAGAAACTAAAATTAACCTATACTAATGGAGGTGATACACCAAATATTATTCTATAAACACACTTGCATTTTCACTAAAAAAAAAACTTTTAAAAATTGACCTCAACTCTACGTCGTTCTAGCATAAGTGTTTCTCATAGAGACATATTGCTATGCATATCCAAAGGTGGGTGAAAATAAGGTGTTGACACTAAAAATTGTTATGTCAATGAATCACCCCTTTCACCTATCATGAAGGTTAAGTTAGAATCATACCAATTTAATTGTGGGAGTCTTATGACTGAAAAATTAGTGCAAAGTGTATAATGAGTTTTTAAAAGTCAAGTTGTATTGAGTTACACACTTGATCGAGTTCTTGGAAAATATTATCTTGCTTAAAAGGGATTGTTTCAATTGATGTGAGTAATAGGTGGATGAAGATTTTTACAAAGAGGATGGACTCAGATAATGATTTCATAAATAAACTTGTATTCAAATATCAATAAATTATAACTCATAAATATTAAAAATGCACTTGAGTTTGATAATATTTTATAAAAGATAAACTGAATGCTACTAATAAGTCATTAAATGTAGTATACTTATCATAGCAATCAAAAATTGATTAAATTATGAATCAGTTTAGATAAGAAACTATAATCTATTATATTCGATAGGGAAAATAAATTAATTAGATAATCTCTTGAAGAATAAAAACTTGATTCCATAAATATATATTTCAAGTAATGTCATGTTTTCTAACTTTAATATTTTCCAAATAACCTCAAAGATAAACTAAAAGTATAATGAAATAGATCTAAGATAAGTGATGGACATCAAAGTGTGAATCAAAATAAACTTGTATTTAGAAACATATGTATACTTTTAGTCTGAAAATGATGTTTTAGTTTCAAATGTCATAAATGTTTTTCCAAATGAAGAGTGGGCTGATGCAAATGAAGAAAGAGAAAGAAGGTAGCAAGAAGAGAGAAAATAAAACAAACAAAGGAGAATGACTAACTAAAGAAAAAGAATTAACTAAATAGCATAAAATAAATAAAGGTAACATTACACTAAAGATATAATACATAGAGGAGGCGTTAATCCAAATCAGATAATAAGAGATGATTGAGAAACCCAAAACAAGAAATTATTTCATTAATAAATAAAATACATGAATTACAAGTTTTGAAAAGAGACATTGTAGTATGTGTAAATATCGAACTTCTATCACGCTAAGCATGATGTGTTCATCAGTATTCAAGTGATAGAAAGATTATGGTTTATATGAATGCAAATTTTTATTCATCAAAACATCAAAATTTTCCAAATATTAACTAAATAGTAAAAAATAATTGAAAGTAAACATGGATATACCTAGAATAAATGAGACAGGGTTATGCCATCAGATTGAGTGAGTGTCGATCTTTTGTAAATAATTATCATCTTAGAGACTTATTCTTAGAAAGGAAGCACAAATTAAAGTGAGAGTTCTCTCATTTACCTGTTAGAGTTCCTCCCCATTTTCATAATGAGATTGTTTTACCTTTATATCCTTTGCCAAGCAGTTAGTTGGTTCAATAACTAGCTTTTGTTTAAACTTAGAATTTAAAATTTAGATAAGGAAATTTATAAAATAAATTTAAATAAACTTTATAAAATAAAGTTATAAGTTTTAGGCAAATTTTAAGTTCATATTGAACTTAAATAACCTCTTTAAAAAATTATTTCTAAAAAAATTGAATAAACACTTGGGTGGGGGCCTACTATGAAATGACTCTTATAAACTAATCTCAAAATATAAATCCATAATGACATAATTAAAATAAATATAACTAGACCATACATGTTTTCATTAGTTAATCAAAAACTAAAATTGCTCAATTGGAATCAAACTATACATCAAGTTAAAAATTATGTCAAATACCATCAAAATTGAAGATATATAATGATGGATTTCATCTGCATGCTTAAAAAGCAAATTCTATCAAAATAATGATTTCAAAATGATCAAAACATGAAAAATCAATCCATGTGTCCTCTATGAATGCTCAGCACCACTGTTATTTATTTGACCTGAAATATTATAATCTACATCAAGTAATTGGATCTATCAAAAAGAATCTTACAAAAAATAAAATAATCTTGAAAATGCAATTCAGAAATCAATACATTATCTTCCGATTTTACATAATAAATTTATGGCCAAACATGTTGAATATTACTCATATATTACACCATGAAATGAATTCAACAAATAATCATTTACTAATGAAATCAAATTTGTAGTAAACCATTCTGTAATCTTAGATAAACCAACTGTAAATATATTTGCTCTATCAAAACTAGAATGCTTTCAACATACATGAAATTTACTATTTGGTGAGAATAATCTATCACAATCATGTCACCAGATTTATCAATTACAAAACTTGAATGAAAATTTGTTTAGGAAAACAAATTATTAAGTTTTATAATCAAAACCATTAGGTTTTGAAATTAAAACTTCATTCAAAATTATCTCACCAGCAAATATATTTTTCATATCAGATAACCAAAAAATTTTGCCATAAAGTTTTTATGAAAACCTCAAGTTTATAAACACACAAACATTTTGGGAAAAATACCCACATTGAGTTGAAACCACAGGTAAGAAATTTATTTCAGTATGCAACTTACAAAACCAAGATTTATTCAACCACAGCATCATGAAATACTGGCTGAAAATTAATTTATCAAATACCCAAATCAAAATTTGGCAAAACCCAAACATGTCACTATCACAGATTGAAATCTTAGAAATATCTCAAAATGAACTCAAAGAAGGGGAAAGGAACAAATGGAGTTGAACCCAACAAAAATCTCAAATATATCTCTTATCTATTTTGCATGAATAAATTGATAAAGGCTTTTACCAAATCCCAACCATATCTTCATTGCATGATAGAACTTTGAGAACTCAAAGAAAAATTAAACCATTTGAGTGAGTTTTTTGTGTAATAAAACTCACTAGTCAGCAAAAATGTGCCTCAGTATATCCCAAAAAAATCAAAACAATAAATTTGTCTTGTATGTTACACTGAAAGTGTGTTCCAGACAAATTCATTGAAGTTTCCAAGCTTCATTTCCATCTGAACTAAACCCTTGAAGGATATTTTTGAAAAATAAAACCAAGGAGATTTTTTTCTTATTTAACTTTCAAATGAGAGAGTACCAAAATTAATGCAGGATGTAAAAGTTCTAAAGAGAGATGTACTCATTCATTACTACCCAAATAACTCAGCCAAACATAGCAGACTTCTAAATTTAACCAAGGCATGATCATGAGTTTATATAATTCACTACTTGGCTTAGATGCACAAATAGAGGAAAACTATGAAAATCTCCAACTCCCAAAAGTGCATTAACTACTTATTAATTGTTGTTTGTCTTCAATCAAAATGTGTGTAATGCTTTATGTCATTTTATTCACTTTGGCATAAATGTGTCTTGATGTAATGTTGGTCATGTAACAGAATGACAAGGGGGGAACGTTATGCCTTAAATTATTTTCACTTACACATTATGCCACATCCTTTTCCCATGGGTTAATGCCAAGATTTAACAATTGATTTTTTTATTCTTTGCAATCAAAAGATTCCATTAATCAAACAACACCATGTATTTTGAGAAGCTAATCATATAAGTTATAATATCACTTCAAAAACTTATAATATGAATTATAACCTGCATGTTTAGATGCTTCCAATTATTGAAGTATCTTTTTTTTAAGACCTTAATTTACTATTTGTTGGCCATCAAACTTCAATCTATGGATTATGTGAAATAAAGATATAATAATCTTGTTATACCAAATGTATAATGGTACCCTGCTTTGTGCAAATAAATTTATGATAGATGCTCGATTCTAAATACTAAGGAGATTATGGTGTTTGTCAAGCTCATGATGAAAAATCAAACAATAAGCTACCAACCTGATTTATCATGCTATTCAATACACCATTAGAGACAACTGTGACAACAGTCCTGTTATTGAGCTAGATAATAAGAATCATTTGAAACAACTTATTACAGAACAAAAAAGTAATGAAAATGACAAATGCTTCAATAGCCATATTGAATCTAATCACACAAAATGAAAATCTATAATAAGACCAAAATATTTTGATTCATTGGCCTCCACCAAGTGTTATATCAAGACGACATAATTTTTGAGGTTCGAAAAGTTTTTTAAATAGGGTGCAAAAATGAGTAATTTAGGAGTGCAACCCAGGTAAGTTATTTCCCAAATCATTATGAATGGAGTCCTTGAAATATGTATTTGATAAAAGGAATGAATTATCCATTTTAACATGATATGAAGAAAAAGAATCATTAAAATTTGAAATGTGGGTTGGATGAATCATGTTACAACAATCTAAAATCATAGAATCTAAAAGTAAGCACCTTTTACCTAACTAGTTACCTAAGTTAATTCATTTATCAAATGATTCTTCAATTAAATCAAGAAATTAACCTTTGATGAATGACAACTCACATTCATAAATACAATAATCTATGTTTGGACTGAATATGATAGGACCGAAACTCCCCAAAGCTCTGACACAACTTGTCAGATTTAAGAGAACACATGATTACCATTGTATAAGCAATTAAACATGCGGAAATACCAGAAGAACAAATAACTATCAATGAGAAAACACACAGAATATGAGAGGCAACACATAATTGTATTCAACTCATTACAAAGGAAATTACAATAAAGAGATCACACTCTTCTTCCACCTCTGTGAGACTTCCTCCTCAAGGGCTCCAAGTAATCTTCCCACCTGAGTAATCTTCTCTCATAGGTCACAACACACAGCTAACACAAGTTGTTGTTCACCTCATTGTACATCCAGTACAACCGAGTACGAATCGGTACTCTAAGTAGATCTCACCATGATCTTGCTGATGTATTGTCACCTTGGACCCTGGCCAACCGCCGATCTCTGTCTGACCCTCGCATACACACATCCCTACATATCAAACCTGATCTTACTTATACATACATGGGGAATCCTACTTGATCCCACCATGGGAAGAACTCACCAAGCTCTACATGGCTCTTCTGCAAATTCTCCACTTAACAATACAGCCCATGAGTCTATTATATAGATCTCATGCATACACTTAATTTAGACAAGCGGCTCAAAGACTCGAACTAGTCTTTAACATGCAAACTCCGCGTTCACTTAACTGATTGTTCGTTAACAGCAGTTCAGACCGCTACAAGTGACCGACGTCGGTCCCTGCCTTCCTGGAGGTGATCGATGCCGGCCGATATTCTGTCGATGCCGGTTTCCCTTCTGCGTCCCCTGACCGACGTTAGTTTTGGCTTGCCGACGCCGGTGACTGCATACGCTAGAAACCCTCCTGTTCGCCTTAAGGTGTAGCTTTTAGCTCCACACCCTAACAGAATACTGATGAAGGCTTTAGAGGTGAGTAGAATCCAACAACTACAATCACCAAAATGAAAACAACACAAAGCAACTAACAAGTCAAAACAAACAAAAAGAAAACTATCCTACAAAAATAGAGATATGTACAACTACGAGAAGAAAGGGAGTTAGCCACTATCAAAAATATTATAATGTAAAATATTATGAAGGACAATATAAATCTAATATAAAATCCAAAGAACATAAGATGAATGACAAGTCATAACAAAATGAAGAATCCAAAATGTTTTATCATGTTCTATAGGATTTTGGCTAACATCACATGACATAAGACACCTGCAAATGGATAAATAACTAGGCAACAAAGTAATAAAATCATGTTGAAACAAATTAAAAATAACAAAAAAATCTCTCACTTGTTGCCTTTCTCTTAACTCTTGCAAAAGAAAATTAGAATGTATGTGATCAACAGGCTTTGGAAAAATTTGCAAATTATTATCAAAAGGATGATAAGTGAAACTTTCAACATCAAAATAAAATTTGAAACCTAAATACTCAAATGAGACTTCAAATTATACCCTATCAATAAAATCAAATCTTTCCTCTGAAGTTGAAAATACACTTTCATCATGATTCAGTGTATTAAGAAATTTGTTGATAATCATTTCATCATCAAACTCAAATTTTTTGATGAAGCATTCATTTTTTATAATTTGAACAGCTTGGTTATCATTTTTAGTCATTTTTTTAGAGTTTTGACATAGAAAAGAGTCGTCGATATCAAAAACATGATTATGAGATACATCAAAAATTTCAAACCAGAAAGATTCAAATGCAAGATTCTAAATATTTAGATCTTATTTGCAAGCTATTATTTTTTATTTATACATGCTTACTTGATCAAAATTTTGTTCTATTTCTACTAAATGCTTATCAAATTCAAATTCAGGTAGAACATACTAAAATTTGTCATATTCAGAGTTCATCACGCTATCATCAATCTGAATGTCTAGAAAAGTAAAAGTCTCAAAATCATTGTGTTTCGTGGAATCAAATATATTCATTTCAAAAAAATTTAAAAGATTAAGAAATTTATAGCCTTGGATTTTTGCATCCTTATTAAAATCATAAATGTGTACTTTGGAACTAGTAGAATTTTTTATATGTTGCATCATTGAATCATCAAAAAGAGGAGAACCACATATGCAAGAATTGAATAACAAAGATTTCAGAGGATTATTATTAGACAAGTTTGATTTTGAGCATCTAGGAATAATGATAGATTCAACTAAGACAACATCATGATTAGGGGAAATTTTTTATTCCTAATTTGATTGTAGATGAATAGAATATTCATCATAAGAATTGGTAATGGCATTATAAACTAAGAAAGTAGAAAACTCAACAAGAATTTTGTTTTCAAATTCAACCATTAACTAAGAAAACTTTTTGCATTTGAATAGATCATGATTCAAGGAATAAATATGGCAAAAAAATTTACTTTGCTTTCAGATATGGGCAAATTATAAGACCGTTTGAATGTATACAAGTCCAAAAAATTTAGCAATCTTTTTGTGATTATTAGGTAGATGACTCATCCAAATACTATAAAAAGGTTCTTTGCTAGGTTTGAAAGAAGGTGGAATATCCTAGTACTTAGACAAGAAGCCTAATAGATATTCATCAATGGCTTCATCTTTGTGGTAGGATAATGTATACCATGTTACTAGATTCGAGTCAACTTGATTTTTAACCAACCAATCAATGATAACACATTCTTGAGTGAGATTGTTCGGTTCAAGAGGGTAAGAGACATTCTTATTTTTTTAATGATGATCTAAATTAGATTTATGAAATTTTAGAAAGTCCATCATCCTAGTTTTTTGTTGTAGAGTATAAGGTCTATAAATTTCAGGTAAAAATTTCATCCATAAAAAAAGAGTGAGGTTTATTTAAGGTCTAGATGAAAAAAGAATTTTAATATAATCTAGAAAGTAACATTGAGAAAATATTTCAAGGGGCTCACCTTCACACTAGACCCGATTGAGCCAGGCTTCCAGATCAGGGTGGATATCATTTTTAACAATGTCTATGAGAAGATGCCATTCTTGGAAAAAATTATCAAAATCAAAGCCAAGCAAAGATGCTACATGAAAAAGGTCATTCAAATAAGAATTGAGACCTGAACAACTAGTGGATACTGAAGGAGACATTAGTATAAACTAGAGACTAGCTTTTGTTAGAAAATTGAAATGAAATTATTCAAGAAAGAATTAAATGGCTCCCCAGTGGAGTCACCAAATTTGTTGATGCTAAAAAATTTCATGCCAATGAATCACCCCTTTCACCTATCACGAAGGTTAAGTCAGAATCATACTAGTTTAATCGTGGGAGTCCTATGACTGAAAAATTAGTGCAAGGTGCATAATCGGTTTTTACAAGTCAAGTTGCATTGAGTTACACACTCGATTGAGTTCTTATAAAATAATATCTTTATTAAAAGGGATTATTTTAGTTGATGTGAGTAATAGGTGGATGAAGTTTTTTCACAAAGAGGATGGTCTCAGATAATGATTTCATAAAAAACTTGTATTCAAATATCTCTAAATTATAACTCATAAATATTAAAGATGCATTTGGGTTTGATATTATTTTATAAAAGATAAACTAAATGCTACTAATAAGTCATTAAATGTAGCATACTTATTAGAACAATCAAAAATCATAAAATTATGAATCAATTTAGATAAGAAATTATAATATATTCTATTCAACAAAAAAAATCTATTAATTAGATAATCTCTTGAAGAATAGAAACCTGATTCAATAAATATATATTTCAAGTAATTTCATGTATTCTAACTTTAATATTTTCCAAATAACCTCAAAGATAAACCAAAAGTAAAATTAAATAGATTTAAGATAAGTGATAGACACCAAAGTGTGAATCAAAATAAGCCTGTATTTAGAAACACATATACACTTTTAGTCTAAAAATGATGTTTCAATTTCAAATGTCATAAATGTTTTTCCAAATGAAAAGTGGGTTACTGTAAACAAAGAGAGAGAAAGAAGGTAGCGAGAAAAGAGAAAAGAAAACAAACAAAGGAGAATGACTAACTAAAGAAAAAGAATTAACTAAACAACAAAAAATAAAGAAAGAAGGAAACATTACACTAAAGATATAATACACAGAGGAGGCATTAAGCCAAATCAAATAATAAGAGATAATTTAGAAACCCAAAACAAGAAATTTTTTCATTAATAAAAAAATACACAAATTACAAGTTTTGAAAATAGACATTGTAGCATGTGTAAACATCAAACTTCTGTCACACTAGGTGTGATGTGTTCATTAGTATTCGGGTGATAGTAAGGTTTCGACGTATATGAATGCAAATATTTATTCATCAAAATATTAAATTTCCTAAATATTAACTAAATAATCAAAAAATAATTGAAAGTAAACCTAGATATACTTAGAATAAATGAGATAAGGCTATGACGTCAGATTGAGTGAGTGTCAATCTTCTGCAAATAATGATCATTTCAGAGACTTGTTCTCAAAAAATAAGCAGAAATGAAAGTGAGAGTTCTTGCATTTACCTATAAGATTTCTTCCCCCTTTTCATAATAAATTTGTTTTGCCTTTATAACTTTCTCCAAGCAGTTAGTTGGTTCAACAACTAACTTTTGTTTAAACTTATAATTTAAAATTCAGATAAAGAACTTTATAAAATAAAGTTTAGTCAACTTTATAAAATAAAGTTATAAGTTTTAGGTAAATTTTAAGTTCATAATGAACTTAAATAACATCTTTAGATAATTATTTTTAAAAAAACCAAATAAACACTTGGGTGGGGGCCCATTATGAAATGACTCTTATAAACTAATCTCAAAATATCAATCCATAATGACATGATTAAAATAAATAAAACTAGATCATACATGTTTTCATTACTTAATCAAAAATTGAAATTGCTCAACTAGAATCAAACCATACATCAGGTTACAAATTATGTCAAATACCATAAAAGATGAAGAAATCTAATGGTAACTTTCATTTGCATGCTTAAAAAGAAAATTCTATCAAAATAATTGATTTCAAAATGATCAAAATAGGAAAAACCAATCAATGTGTCCTCTATGAATGATCAGCTCCACTATTATTTATTTGACCTGAAATCTGACAATCTACATCAAGTAATCGGATCTATCAAATGGAGTCTCACAAAAAATAAAATAATCCTAAGAATGCACTTCATAAATCAAGATATTATCTTATGGTTTTACATAATCAACTTATGGCAAAGCGTGTTGAATATTACCCATATATTATGCCATGAAATGAATTCAACAAATAATCATTTACTAATGAAATCAAAGTTGTAGTAAACCATTCTTTAATCTCACATAAACCAACTGTAAATATATCTGCTCTGTCAAAACTAGAATGCTTTCAACATACATGAAATTTATTATTTGGTGAGAATAATCTATCATAGTCATGTCACCAAATTTTTCAATTACAAAACCTAAATGAAAATTTGTTTAAGAAAATAAATTATTAAGTTTTATAATCAAAACCATTAGGTTTTGAAATTAACACTTTATTCAAAATTATCTCACCAACAAATATATTTTTTAATTCAAATAACCAAGAATTTTGTCATAAAGTTTTTATGAAAGCCTCAAGTTTATAAACACATAAATATTTTGGAGAAAATACCCACATTGAGTTGAAACCATGGGTAAAAAATTTATTTTAGCATGCAACTTACAAAACTATGATTTAATCAACCACAGCATCATGAAATAATGCCCGAAAATCAATTTATCAAATACCCAAATCAAAATTTGGCACAACCCAAACATTTTACTATCACAGATTGAAAATATTAGGATTATCTCAAAAATAGACTCAAAGAGGGGAAAAGGAACAAATGGAGTTAAATCCAACAAAAATCTCAAATATATCTCTTATCCATTTTGCATGAATAAACTGATAAAAGATTTTACCAAATCTAAACCATATCTTCATTGCATGACAAAAATATGAGAACTCAAAAAAAATTAAACCATTTGAGTGAGTTTTATATTTAATAAAACTCACCTATTAGCAAAAATGTACCTCAGTATATCCCAGAAAATCCAAAACAAAAAATATGTCCTATATGCTACATTGAAAGTGTGTTCCAAAGAAATTCATTGAAGTTTCCAAGCTTCATTTCCATCTAAACTAAACCCTTGAAGGATATTTTTGAAGAATAAAACCAAGAAGGAGTTTCTTTTCTTGTTTAACTTTCAAAAGAGAGAGTACCAAAATTAATGCAAGTTGTGAAAGTGCTAAAGATAGATGTACTCATACATTGCCACCCAAATAGCTCAGATAAACATAGCAAACTTCCAAATTTAACAAAGGTGTGATCATGAGCTTATCTAATTTGCTACTTGACTTAGATGCACAAATAGAGGAAAACTACAAAAATCTCTAACTCTCAAAAGTGCATTAACTACTTATTAATTGTTGCTTGTCTACAATCAAAACATGTATAATGCTTTATGTTATTTTATTCACTTTGGCACAAATATGCCTTAATGTCATGCTAGTCATGTAACAGAATGATAAGGTGGGGAAACTTTAAACCGTACATTATTTTCACTTACACATTATGCCATGTCCTTTGCCCATGAGTTAATGCCAAGATTTAACAATTGATGTTTTTGTTCTTTACAATCAAAACGTCCCATTAATCAAACCACACCATGTATTTTGAGAAGCTAACTATATAAGTTAGAATATTACTTCAAAAACTTATAATATGAATTATAACCTACATGTTTAGATGCTTCCAATTATTGAAGTGTCTTTTTTAAGACCTTAATTTACTATTTGCTAGCCATCAAAATTAAATCTATGTATTATGTGAAATAAAGCTATAATAATATTGGTATACCAAATGCATAATGGTACCACTACTTTGTGTAAATAAATATGTGACAGATGCTTGATTCAAAATATCAAGGAGATTACGATGTTTTTCAAGCTCATGATGTAAAATTGAATAATAAGTTACCAACCTGATTTACCCTATTATTCAATATGCTAAATAGAGACAACTATGACAATGATCCTATTATTGAGGTGGATAATAAAAATTTCCTGAAACAACTTATTGTGGAACAAAAAAGTAATGAAAATTGCGAATGCTTCAATAGCCATATTTAAACTAATCACATAAATGAAAAGCTATAATAAAACCAGAATATTTTGAGTCATTGGCCCCGCCAGGTGTTTTATCAATATGACATAATTTTTGAGGTTTTAAAAGTTTTTAAGATAGGGTTCAAAAATTTTAGTTAACAATGGAAACCTTGTTGGCTAGATTTTCTTATAATATTAGGTTGCAACATAAAATCAGTGAAAATGAGTAGTTTGTGAGTACAACCTAGGTAAGTTGTTTCCCAAATCATTATACGTAGACTCCTTGAAATATGTATTTGATGAAAGGAATGAATTTTCTGGCTTAACTTGTTATGAATAAAATGAATCATTAAACTGAGAAATGTGGGGCTACATAGTCCCTCCCAATATGGGAGAAAATAATGAATTAAGGATGAATGGAAAATGTTGGATAGTAATGGATGACAATGAGGGAAATGATTAGGAATATCCAAAAAACCATGACACCTAAGAACTAATTATGTCTATCCATCAAAATGTCATGTGGATAATATGATAAAATGTTTCCCAAACAGGTCTCAATATACCTTCTACTTATGTAATAGGGTCAAGACAAGAATATTGATGGTCACAATAATATGGGTTGTATTAAATAGGATTGAGTGGCCAAAATGGATGGAAATGGAATAGAATGGCCTTTAATGCAAATGAGGTTTCCCCCAAGTGTCAAGGTACTTGTAGACAAATAATTATTTATGCATGATGTTAGAAACCTAATTTTCGTCATGGTACTTTCCCAAAGCATCATAAACATAGTTTTCACCATTGGATGAATGATTTCTCTTTATCTTTTCATTGTTTTATATTTTTATGTGGTTTTTTATATCTATCATCTCTACTCAATGGAAGATTATAGATGCATAATGTGAAACCTTTACTGTCTAACTGATACCCACTCTAAATATCTCCTCTATCAATAACATGTTGCTCATTTAGAGTACATTGGTGTTGTAATATTCGTTATCCATTGATTTTGATTCTTTCAAACCTCTAGACAAGATGTCTTTATAGCCTTTAAATAAAATAATGCTACCAAGAAGGTAAAATAAGGATAGGCATTGGAATAAGGATCTAATTAGATAATGGAATATAGGTCTTGAATGAATAATAGGATCACAATGGAATGTATAATGGTCGGGGGATGAATCAAGATTGTAATTTTCAATCATACACATTATTGTTGATTCTATATTTGACATGAATTTGGTTATGGTGGGGCCAAATAATTCTAAAAATTCTCTCAATAAGACAACAAGATTTTTCTATTGTTTAGGCCTGAGAGATACTAAAATAATTTTTGAATTATTGGTAATGTTGATTTTGACTTGAATAATGTCTTCATTAAGCAATGAGGAACTAATTGGCTTAGACATTGGTACCTTAAAGAGGTTTTCACCAATGAAGACATCTTGATTTTTATGAATTGGATTGCCTAATATTTGAATAAGGTTTCATTAAGGAACATTGATAATTCATTTTGATTGTCCCTTAGCACCTTAAGCAAGGTTTCACTAAAGGATTTTATTTTTAATTCTAATTATCATTTAGCACCTTAATAAATGTTTTACTAGAAGATGTTGAGTTTCAAATTTGATTATCTCTTAGCACCTCAAATAATGTTTCACTAGGATATTGTTATTTTACTTGAATCTTTTCTTGGATCCTCAAAAATTATGCCACTAAAATGTTGCCATGGAATAAGTTCAGTAATGTGTGGATTTTTTAGTCCCAATCGACATTAATGGGATGTTGGATGTCAATATAGTGGCTAGGTTGGTTAGTGGTAAAGGGTTATGTAATTTCAATGGATGGGTAAAAGTCACTATAATCCTCGTAAAGACTACTAGGATAACTTACATTGATGTCTAAAGGAACTTCCTCAATAACTATAAAAGGATTATAAATGCTTTCAAGTGGATCTTCAAGGAACATGTAACTAATGATGTGATATCCACTAATGTATTCTGATTCTGAAGCTAATTTTGACTCAAGAGGATATGAATATGATATTGATACTAACATTGACTCTAATTCTAATGCCAAATTTGATATTAATTCTAGAATGGAACTTGATTATGATATAGGTTTTTAAATATAACCTAATTTTGATGTCGATGATGACAAAAATGTTGGTTCTAAAATGGAACCTAATTCTAATGTAGTTGTTGATATTAATGTTGATAATAGTGTTGGTTCCAAAGGGGAACCTATTTTAGTCATTAATGTGTCTGCAAAAATAGACTGTTGAATTGAATTATCCACAAGTACCTTAATCACCTTTTGCTTAAAAATTAAGGATTTGAGATAAAGGAATATTCAAAAATGGGGGACTTTGGGCAATGGTTGAAAGATAGACCATTAGTCAATAATAATGGGTTCTTCAAAGATGAGCTCATCAAAGATGGGTCCTATGTCAAATAGAGGTCCTTCATCAATTACAGGTGGATCATCAATGGTTTATATTTAGACAAAGATGGGTGATTCAATAAATATGTCAATAATGGTTTGACTATATTGATCTTGCCTTGGAATTAGACATATATGATCATACGTGGGAAAGGGAATATGACATATCCTAATCAAGTATTTATCAGACTAGACATATTGGGGTCTTTAATAGATAATGGACTTTAGAGGGGCAATGATTGTCTTTGCTCTAGCTCTAAGAATAGATTGGATATTGGATAAGTAGATAGGGAATTATCAAATAAAGTAGTAGCTAGAGAGGTCATTAAAGTAACCATGAGCTGATTAGAGAAGAACTAACCATACTGATGTTACCTAAGAATCAATGACATGGTTATGTTGGGTGGATCTATAATTTGCCTCTTCAACATATGTATTTCCTCTTTTTGAACAAAGGTATGTAATCAGTTTATAGGAAATTTAGGTAGGATTTTGGATATCTCTTCTATGAGCTGTAAAATGATAGTGTTCTTATATTATTTAAATAGAGAATCATCCAAATTAGTTTGGAACACCATAGAACAAGATGGAATAAAGGATGCCCCTAAGGATACATGCAAGGGGATTGGTTTTGAATGAAATTAGCCCAAAGAGGGTAGAATTAGCTTGGTAGAATTGGTCCAAAGAGGGTGGTCTTGGTATTTAAAACTATCCCAAAGAGGGTGGAATAAACTGGATTAAAATTACCCCAAACAAGATGGTATTGGCTTAGATAGGATTTGTCCCAAAAAACGCAAAATACCTTGAAATGATTCAAATTAAATAAAGGATAGATGACATGACTTATTCATTCCCAACCAATAGGTGAGAGAGATTGAATGAAAAGAAAAGAAGTGTTTTAAATTGATGTATGATTGACTCGTAATAATTATATGTGGTTGAAATAGACCCCATTTGGCATTATTCCAATTATTTATCTTTGAATCTTACTTTGGTAAAAGTTGCCCTGATTTGGAATTAAAATTACAACTTGGTTCAAGATGAACCTAATCAGATTAGAACATGGTTCAAGATGAACTAATTAGAATTGGAATGGCTTGGCACGTAGTCCAATATGAATATGTTTTATATTTGATTGGCTTATTACATGCTTTAAGATGAACCTAGTTTGGATTAGATTGGATTGGTACATGGGTTAAGGCATGCCTAATGTGGATTTAACTTATTTTGGTACAAAATTGGTTTGGTATATGGTTTAAGATGTGTAGACACCAATATTGTGTCAACCCCCCCTTGGTCCCTTTCTAAACGTTAACACTTCTAACCCACACTTGCACACCTTATTAATTTAAAAAAACTTCTTATTTTAAATTAATTACCTCACCTTGGACACCTCACCTAGACACCTCACCCTAAGACCATTTCTTAGCCTATGAGTCAGCCTGAGACTAGGTCCTCCAAATCCTAACTACCCATGACCTATTCTCACCCCCTCTTAACTCATTAACTAAATTCCACGCCTCATAAGCCATTGTTTTGACTATTCTCCAATAGAAAAAGGCACTTGGTGGGTGGAGAAATTAGCAAAGAGCTAAAAATAGCCCTTTTACCTATTCTCTCTCCACCAACATCAGTCAACTGTCGATTGACGTCAGTCAACCCGCAGCCGATGTCAGTGAGATCGCCGATGTTGGTTCCATAAGCCAAGCTCTAAACATTGAGCTGCCCCTAGCCTTCTCGTAGATTGACATTCACACTCTGATCTCAAGCACCAAAATTTGACTATCATTCTCCTAGATATCGAAGCTCTGAACAAGTCATTCCAAAGACTAGATTGAAACATTGTACGAGGACCTCAACATCAACCACAATGAGAATAAGTATTCTAACACCTCTGGTTCTTCACCTAATAGAGCTAAGTATTATGGTCTCCATTTCAAAGCTTTAGAATATATTGTTAATTACTTTTCATTAATATTTTTAAATACTGTTGAGAGGACCGACTTCTTCTATGGAGGGGCTGAAAGGCCTTCCCCTTATTCTCACCCTCTTTTCACACCTATCCTCTACCCTTTCCCTTCCTCAGACCTTATTCACCTTCTCGCAACCATGCACAAACCTCGTAATTTCTAGATACTCTTCTGTCCATAACAGAAATACTCCAAAACCTGTCCAAGGCCCACTGCCCCTACTGACATCGGCAATTCAACTGACGTCGACACCATTTCCCACCGACCTCGGTAGACAAACCGATGTCAGTGATTGTGCAAACCAAAAAACTTATCCAAACAGCCCATAGACCAAACAAAACCTTTGGCCAGCTTTCTGTAACATTCTGAGACACACAAACTGTAGGAAATAGGTACATAACATTATACTTTTCTATTTCTTTTAGTCTTTTATCATTTCTTTTTATACAATGCTTTTGTCTTTAAATAGTGGACTGTCATCCCTCAAGGAGCTTCACGCTTCTGGGACCGAGCGCGTAGCTTGACAGTCCACCATATCCTCCTCTAACATTTTCCTTGTTTGAGTTTTATTCTTACTTCAAGTGTTTCCTCCACAGCCAAAGAGGAGCTCCCACAAAGCTTGGATACGGTGTGCACTAAATTCGGGTAACATCAAACCCTCAACCTTTTACCTTTAGTTTCTTCCTTAAATCAATTAGTGAAAAATATAGAGAAACATTCTGGCACACCCGGTGGGACCCTTGGGGTTTTCCTTGGGTTCATTCTTCTTCTTTTAAAAAATCAAACTTTCATATAGATGCATTAGAAAAATATTCTCTTCTTGTATACCCTCTTCTATCTTTTTGTTTCAAAAGGAAATCATTAGCAAAAGTTAAAAATAACATCTCTTTTTCTTCTTGTTACTTCTTGCATGCATCATAGGGTAGTGAAAAACTCATACTCTTTACCTCTTCTCCATTCATTTGCATTTGAATAACATATTTTGATTTGGGTTTAAAACTACTGCATTTCATTCTTTTTTGGATGCATACTTAGCCCACTTAGTAATTAAAGCATTATGAATGAATCGTAGTGCACAATTGTTACACAACCAAACCACAATCACTTCAAATTAAACACATAAACTTACTTGAGACAAGGCCCATCTAGGATTTCATCACCTAGCAGATACCTTACCCCACCCGATGATCCTACTTAGATTTCACCGCCAAGAGGAGGACCCACTCTATTCTCTGGCAAAGTATAAACTATAGGGAAGGTATATTTTGGCTAAGTGGCCCAGCTTGGCTCTGGGTTCGTGAAGTGAAGGGAGTAAGCCCCAGCACCAGGCCACGTACTAACCCTAACATAGATATTTTTGAGCACCATAACACAACCTGAAACTAGCCATAGACTTCTTCTCTAGGACCTGTTCTACAAGCCCAACTCCCAACACATTCTCGTAAGGCATAAGCCACCATGACTTTAAAACTCATTCCTAGGAATCTAACGTTTTAGAGGTTGCTTGCCTAATCATCTATTTTTCTAGTTTTATCTGAGTGTTTGAGCTGGTAAGGTCTTACCATTCTAAAGTCTAAAACAACTTAGAATATCTTCTTCTTTCAAAAACTATCGATTTTCTATGTTTCTAGAATTACACAGAAATCGACATCAGTTGTTTCACCGACGTCGGCAACATAATTTTTCAAATAGCAATCTTAAAACCTAATTTTCTTGCTATTTAACACAAATTCTAGATTTTTGAAACTAAAACACATAGTTTTTAGAACCTGAACCCATTTCACCTTAGATGGTCCTGACACGCAGCCAAGCCAAATTCCTTGTTGACCACGTGAGTCAATAGCCACTCCCACCTTCACCCTTCGTGCCAAGTCATCTAATGGAGTATACTTCAGATACCGATCATACTCCTAGCCAACCTACCCCCGATCAACCTCTTATTGTTCTCGAAGGGGATCAAGATTTTGAGAGATTCCTTGACCACAACGTCAAGGCTCTCCAACACTATCTCGCTAGAAGCCAAATGTGAGATCCTTTGGGTAACCCTATTTATGGGATGTCAAATTCTTTGGTTGAAGTGGCAATGATATCAATAGCCTCTGCTACCCAACCTATGGTCACTTAGGCCATTGCCTCGACTAGTAACCCAACTATGGCCAATGTTCAAAATTTGGCCTCCCCTTCTATCCTTTCTTGCCCTACCTCCATCGGGGTTTCTGTACCCCCTCAACTACAAACAATTCAACCAAGTTTGACACCTTTATAAAACTTGATTGTCTCTATCCCATCCACTCTTGCACCTATAAACATGAGAGTGACCACTTACCCTATAACTAGTGTCACCGCCATTCAACCACCCTTGGCAGCATCTAGTCAAGTTGTGCCCTCCAACTTCATGGCACATGCCCCTTTAGCCTCGACATCAGCCCCTACGATGAACTATCAGTTAGTTGCACCTACACAAATGCAACCAAGTATGTCATACGCCCCTCCCAATGCCTTCTAGGTACCTTATAACTTAGGGGGTGACCCTCATGCCAATCTATCTGCCGATCTAATTAAGATGCTGATGGATAAGATGTCCAACCTTAAGACATCTATTTTAGGTTCCAAGAGTGTTCTTTTGTATGAACAAATTTGCAACGAACCTATCCACCCTTCAGTTCCATTCCACCATACCCTAGCTAGTGGGAACTCCCAAAATTTACTCGCTTTCAGAGTAAAGAGGACCCACAACAACATCTACGAGCGTTTAGACACACTTGCTACCTCATAGCGCACGATGATGCATTATTAATTCGCACATTACCTATGTCACTTTTTGGTGTTGCCCTTGACTGGTATAGCTCCATTACCAGTCATTCTCTCTTCACCTTCATTCAACTCGCTCAGCTATTCCTCGATCATTTCTCAATCAATATTACCAAGAAGGTCTCCATCACAGACCTTTATTCCATTAGACAATTTGAGGATGAGTCAATAGCAAACTTCATCACCCATTGGAGAGGTTTGATCAACCAACTCTCCTTCTCACTACCTCAACCTGAGCTCATTGAGCTCTTTTCAAGAGCATGTGCCAAGCACATCTCGTCCACTCTACGGGTTCAAATTTTTTTCACATTCGATGAAGCTTTCACTATGGCTTGAAAGCTTGAACTGCGTGCAATCAAGGAAGACAGGATCAAATTGCATAGTAAAAATACCAACACAAAATCCAATGACCCTTCTTCTTCCAAATCTTTTTCTTCCCACTCCAAGTCCAAGGGATCAGTGAATGATGTGTTCCTTAGGTCACCATCTTCTACCACAACCAACCAATCTAAGTCCTCCACTTCACAAAACATCAGAAGACAATTCCAACAACGGTATGAACAGTGATGATACACTCCAATAGGAGAATCATATGCTTTCGTATTGGATAAATTAGTGAATCAGGGAGTCCTCAACCTCCCTCAAATCTGACCAGTATAATTTGACTCCTCACAAGCCATCCTTACATGGTATAGGGAAAATGACTTTTTTAACTATCATTGTGTAAAAGGTCATGACACAGATAATTGCAAGACCCTAAAAAACATTGTTCAAGACATGTTAGACAAAGGGGACCTTGTTTTAGATAACCCTAATGCACCATCCAACTAAAACATGGATGTCTTTAGGCAACCATTTTCTAACCATCCCCCAAGTCAGAACAATGTTCAGACCATAGTCGATGACCCTCAAGAATGCAACATACGCACGGTCAACACGGTCTTTCCTTTCATTCCTATCCAACCTCTCCCACAATCTGAAGAGATTGGTCAACCCATTTCTCCACCACAGGTAGAAGAGCCTATTTTACCCATACCACCCCCACGCAATGAAGAGTTCCCTTTGCCTCACCCTCTTCCTCGTGTGGATGAACCCGTTTCACCTGTATCACCTATACAACATCAAGCATCTCCTCTACCCATTATTTTACCTCATGAGGATCTCGTATTACCTATTCCTCTTACCCCCACCTTCCCTCTTCTTCTACCATTGGAATAACTTACCATTCATACCCCACGCCCTCATGAAGAAGGGGCCATCATCCCTCTACTTTGCCCTTTAGAGGAGCCTTCCTCTCCTATTCTTCCTCCACCGATGGAAGATAGTCCTCCATCCACCCCCCTTTCACACGTAAGAGAGTCTACTTTAACCTCTCCCATATTGGAGGATGCTTTGATGGCACCAACACTGGTGGCCCCACCCTCATCCTTCTTATTACCAATGGAGGATCATCCTTTCCACACTCCTAGACCACACGTGGAAGGCATGATCATCCTTGCGCTCTATACACTTGAAGAGACAAATTCTCCAATCCCTTCTCTATCGAGAGAAAAACTCGCCACCTCACCCACTTCAGTCGAGGAAGATTCGGTGATGGTTCTCTCTGGCCTTTGGCCCAAGATCACTGCGTCCCACACGTATCCACTCTCACAATCACCCAAATCCTCTGAAGGAATGACTGTAAAGCCTCATGTGATGTCATCTAAACCCTTCTCTCAATTGGTAAAAAACTTAGGATTTCTCCATTCTAGGAACCTAGAACATGAGGTGTTATGGGAGTGACTTAAGGCTCCTTATCTTACACATCATGCTTCACCTTATACTGCCAACCCTTCTACAACAACTTACCCCACAGTCTCTGATGAAGTGCGGGTTTTCACTTCTAAATCTTCAAAAGCTCAGCCTTCCACATTTGAACCCAAACCCTTGCAGGCATCCACCATGCTAAAATAGATTAAATCTCTTGGTGTTCACCCTGTATCAAACCTCACTCACCCACAAGTGAAGGTAGATTTGAACCTTGCCCCGCACAGTAGTGGTCCTCACACTATACTAAAGAAGGCTACTAAACCATGTCAATCTATTCCTCCCCCACCTTCACCATTGCCCTCTATCTTGGGTCCACATCCTTCTTTAACAGGATTACTCTCCATCCCAACACCTCACAAAAAAAATTGCCTCCATTACTCCCTCTACCTATCAAAAACATATTTCCTCCAAGAAAATTGACACCTCTCATCAAGAAAGTGCCATCTACACATGTAACCACACCACCAACTAAAAAGGTGGTGTAAAAAACTCCCTCTACAACTCCTAAATAGAAGTTGTCAACCCCTACTGCAACCACAAGTGCAGACCCATTAGTGAGTTCCTATGCTTCATTGTTACACCAATTGCTACAGTCTTCTAGCATTGTTCTCCTACCCATTAAGCCATACCAACCTCTCAAACCAAAACCATCTTGGTTTGATGACACTCAAATCTACTTATATCATCGCACACCTGGGCATGATACTGAGAGTCGTTGCACCCTTAAGGTTGTCATTCACCAACACCTAGAAAAGGACACCCTTCTCATTAAGGACTCTCTTGACCACCTTTTTGACAAACTACCAACACCATCCCATGCCTCCCAAACCTCCTCACTTGAATCAGGATCCCAACACGAGATTATAGTCCCTCTACCACCTTCTCCCCCTTTATTCAAAATCAACACTATTAATGTGGCCACTAGGTCCCAAACCCTAAAGGATAAATGAAAAGAGTAGGTTTCTACCCCTTGGAGATATCCATTCACCAAGCTTTCTCAACCACCAAAACCCAAGATTTCTATCTTGGGCATATCTCAACCAACATCTTCAGAGGCAATTTGCGACTCCATGGTGAAACAACTTCACCAAACCCCTGTGAAGATGTCTTTTTATGACCTAATACAAATCTCTCCACAACATCATCAAGCCTTGATCAAATATTTATAGGTAGTGGAGGTCCAACCTGAAGACCCCCAACCACTGGCTACTTTAGTCAAATCTTTACCCACCATTACCTCCATCACCTTCAGTGATTCTGAGATTCTTGCCTCCAACCTGGAAGATCAGGATGCCGCCCTCTATATCACAGCTTATGTTGATCAAACTCACATTAAGTGGGTTATGATTGATGGAGGTGTTAGCATCAACATCATTTCTACCCATGCATATGATCAACTAGCCCTTCCAAAAAAATGCATGTCAAAAACTAATGCAATTCTTCATTCTTTCAACAATGCCACTACCACTTCCATTGGCACTGTGGTCTTGCATGTTCATGTTGGCCCACGTACAATTCCAGAACTCTTCTATATCATTGAGGGGGAGTTTCAATATAACATGCTATTGGGATGACCTTGGATACATGCCACAACCTGTGTCCCTTCCACATTGCATCGTTGTGTCAAGTTTGAACACGAGGAGTAGGTTCATGTCATTCCTGCTGACCCTTCCCCCTTTAAAACATGCAACACAACATACCGACCTAACGATGTTTTCATCCCTTTGAAAACATCTACCCAAACACCACCTCTACTCACAGAAGCCTCGACAAGCTTGCAAACACTGATCACACCTATGCCTATTCCTCAAGTGACCATGAAAGATCCTGTGGAAGATACCTTCTAACACCTTTCACTTGGGGAGTATCATTTGTTTACCCTTGACATGTTCCAAACTCCGCAGGAATATGGAAAACTTCATCACCACCCTAACTATGACCATCGCATCAAAATGGTCATCCCATATGGTCCTCTTGATCTCCAAACTAATCTCACCTATGGAGGGATAGATCGGGCTCCCACTGTTAGAAATCCTCTCTCATCACCCTGACTATTCACTTGTGATTTCTCCTTCCTTGGCAACCCTAGCTTTGCTCGCACCTATCTTCATAGGTGTGCATGGAAGCGTTTTGGCTTTGGGAATTATGAACAAGGTCCAAATGATGAGGCAATAAAAAATGCCTAGAAATGACATGTAATGGATTTTGAAGAACCTACAAAACCCTCTAAGATCCCTTGCCACAAAACTATCATAGAACATTCTCCTCCAACCTCACCTATTTCCCCACCCTCACCTATGGAGTCGGTGTGTTTCTAACAAGTTTTCGCTTTCACATTCAAAAGGAATAAGAAACTAAAAGAAATGGTCTAGGGTTAGATGATACCTGGATGAGGTCTGTGCACTGTTATCCAGACATTGTAGGGACTCCTCTTTGGCTGTGGAGGATGACACCTGCAGAAGAAAGAGACTTAAACAAGAAAATTGTTAGATGGATGTAAGGTGGACTACCAAGCGATATGCTTGGTCCCAGAAGTGCAAAGACTTTCTTAAGGGATGTCATTCCACTATTGATAAAAAATAATGTCAGATAAAGATAATAATGATAGACTAAACTAGAGAAATACAAATAATGCATACATGTTGTCTACTGTCGGTCTGCCACAGTCATCGATGTCGATTAGTCTACCAACATCGGTTGGTTAAGGTCACCAATGTTGGTTAGTCTACCAATGTTGGTAGGGACAATGGGCTTGGTGGCTGGCGTCGGTCGAGGTAATGGCCTTAAACAGGGTCTAGACGGGTTTATGGTCTACAGAATGGTCTGAGAGTCTGTTTGAATGCTCTGAGAGTCTATGCAGGGTTTTATAGGGTAGAAAGTATGGTCTAAAAGAGGGACCAGACAAAGGATTGGGGTGAAAGGGAGGATAAGAATTTGAGTCTGGTCTGGTTGATAGTCGGGTCTGGGTGGTAATGTGGCTTAGAAGCAATAAACAGAAAACTGATTACAAATACATTCTAAGCTACTGAAATGACATAAAAGAAGAATACTTACCTCTTGCCTACTAAAGAAGAAGTGTAGGAGACCTATTGCTAATGCTGATAAATGTAGAAGACTACCTGTAGAGTGGAGTGATTGATGCAGAATGCATGTATCCTATGATGCTTGATGTGCGTCTAGGAGAGAGAGAGGGAGAGGTCGAAGTCTGGGTGCAAGAGGATTTTTGCATTCAAGGGAAGAGGATCAAGGAAGAGACCAGAATTCACCTTCAGGCCTGTCTTAAGCAACCAACATTGGTGATCCCACTGATGTCAGCTGACTTGTAATCGACGTCGGCAGACAAAATAACGAAAAAAGGGCTAAAATTAGCCTTTTGCCCGTTCTTCCAACTGCCAGGGTCAATTGGTCATGGGAAAACAGTCTGAGGCAAAATAAAATGAGCTTGAGGGGCTAATGGGAGGAAGGAAATGGGGTTTAAGTAATTAAGATTTGGGATGAGGTGAGGGAGGCATCCAAGGAGAGGTATCCTAGGAGGGGTGAGGTGGCAAGGGTGAAGTGTCAAAGGGGTGTATTAATTTAAAATAGTTAATTTTATTTTAAATTAATAAGTGTGTGGGTTAGAAATGTTTAGGGGGAGGACCAAGGAGACCAAGGGGGAGGATGACCAAGGGATAGACACAATTTCAGTGTCTACATTTGCCCCTTTTTGTCTTGTTGGTTGTTCTGGACGAATTGCAAGACAAAAATAGGAGTTGATTGCCCCAGGTATGGGATAAGGTGGAGGTTGCCCCGATTATGATGATGAGGTATCCCCCCTCAAAGTGGGAGTCGAGGGAAGGAAACCTAAAATCGAGTGTTGATTTGAGAGATAGTGGATGAGGATGGTGAAGTTGGAGTGAGAATGTTGCAATAGTTGGGATTGTGCACATACCACTTCACGAGATGGCTAGGTCAAATTATCATAGGTCAAGGGTCGAGGAGTGCTAAAATCAAAATAACTGGGCTTCAACATTTAGTCATAGCTGATTGGGTTATTCGATCCAAGATGTAGCTCCAATGGTCATCATGTTCTAGGTATCTTAGGCTCAGGAAGTGCTCTTAGAAACACGAAAATGTCACAAGTAGTGTGGATCAACTTGCTCGCGATCCTATACTTGTGAGGGTCAAAATGCGGGTTGCAGACAATTTTGCTAACCATTTGTGAGATAGCATAAATGCAAAAACAACCAAGGCAATGTTGTCTTGGAAGTGGTCATGGTCGGAGGAGATAGTCATGATCTCCAAGGTCATTGGTCGAGTCAAGGTGAGATAGATAGTTGGTCGAATGAATGGGCGGATGAAGGAATGTGGCCGAGCTAACCTCAGAAGACATCATGTCATCTGAGTGCTACCTACATAGCCCCTGTGTGAAGGGCCTCAGGCCAATTTAGTTCTCCCCAAAGGGGAGGAAGAGGGTCAAAGTTATGGATTGTGTTGGATGAGGTTAAGTCATGTTCAAAAGGTAGAATGGTTTGTTCATCAGGTAGATGAACAAACGGATGTGGCTGAGCTAACCCTAGAAAACATCATGTCATCTGAGTGCTGCCTACATAGCCCTTGTTGGAAGGGCCTTAGACCAATGTAGTTCAGACTAGTTGATAGGTTGGTTTGGTCAGGTTAAGAATGATGAGGGTAAGATGATGTTACATCCTTTTCCATATTGTGTGATGGTGTATTCTGTAACATCAGTGGAGTGGTCTTTTCATCCCTAACAATTTTCCATATTCGTGATGGATCTATGCTAAAAATGAAATGAGTATGTTTATGCATCAACAAGTAATGGTTTATGCTTAACATAAATTGAGTGGTCGATAGTTTCCATGTGTATTGGTGTCCATAGAAACTATGTGAAATGGACTATGTCATGTTGGTGGTCTAAAAATATTTTGGTTGGTTGGGTTGGGTTGGCAAATGATTTGGTTGGATTTGGATTGGTTGTAAATGATTTGGTTAAATGTGACCAAAGTGCATAAGAATTGAAAGGCGCGTTCCTCTTTCATTGACAAGGACCATAATGATAGCATAGGCAGGGGTTGTTAGATCCAAAAGCCCCGTTCATGCATCACGTTGTTGACCATTGGTTGTGTTAGATAAGTAATCGAATCATTTTGACATTAAAATGAGCTCGAAGTCCCTTGAGTAGGTGATGTGATATGGGAGGATAGGGTAACCCTTTTTAGTAGAGATAACCTTGCCCCTTTTTATAGGAGACCTAGAGATGACTACAAGCCAGGTCCATGACCTTTTTTTTTCTTTGAGCAGACTGATCAATGCAGGAAGTCTACAGAGAGATGTCATTCTATTTTTGTGGTCATTTGTGAAGCTGATCAATGCGGGAAGCTTTTAAGAGTGTTGTTTGTAGCAAGAGTTTAGTCATAGACATCCTTTGAGGGAGTGGTCTATATTTTTTCTTTTTATATATAAGGGCTTTGAATAGCTGTCCTTCGAGGGAGCAGTCTATTAGCTACAGCAATGATGATACAGCTATCCTTTGAGGGAGCAATCTGCATTTTGAATTTGTGACCTTTGATATTTTGATATTTGGATTTATTTTTGACAAAATTTTGAGTCATGGACAAGACTATAGAAGTGTAAGGGCTCCCTTTTATTAGGACAAAGCATCCATACTGTATAAAAGGGTAACATAAGGTTTGTTTAGGGGAATAGGGTTGAAAGGAATGAGGATTAAGAGGACTGAGATTGCTCAAGGGACGAGCTCAAGTTAAATGTCAAGTGAACGAGTACTCGACTAATAGTAGAATGGTTGAAGATGCAAGGCATAAAGGGGCTCAGGTTCTGATAAGTAACTAGTCCATGCTTGTGCGTTATGATGTAAGGTTCGAGCCAATTTGGAGCAAACTTGCCTCATTTACTTCTTTCCAAATTGGTCACATGTTGGTCGATGTTCGACATGAAGGTGGTCAAAATGATATTTGGTCATTATTTGGTTGATTGATGTTTGGTCGATGCTTGGTCGAGACTGGGTTGATGTTTGGTCGAGGCTTGGTCGAGGTCAGGTTGATGTTTGGTTGGTAGATGTTTGATGTTTGGTCGAGGCTTGGGTGAATGTTTGGTCAAGGTTTGGTTGATGTTTGGTCGATGTTTGTTGATATTTGGTCAATGTCAGTTGATATTTGGTCAATGTTTGGTCGAGGCTGGTCGAGGTCGTGATTAAAAGGTTGGTTGGTGTTTGGTCAATGATTGGTCCATGTCATGATTAAAAGGTTGGTTGATGCTCGGTCAAGGTTTGGTCGAGGTCTGGTCGAGGTCGGTTGATGCTCGATCAAGACTGGTTGATGCTTGGTCGAGGTTTGGTCGAGGTCATGTTTAATGATTGGTTGATGTTTGGTCAAGGTCATGATAGTCAGGATAAGGTCAAATTCCCCCAGTTGCTAGGGAGAATGTTTGATAGATTTAGTTGGAGAGGGCGAGATCCTGATCTACCAAGTTGGAGGCAGGAATCTCAAAATCATGGATGGTGATGGAGGCAAGGGTTGGTAATGATTTGATTAAAGTGGATAATGGTTGGAGGTCATCAGGTTGGACCTCCATCGATTGTAAGGCTTTGATAAAATTTTGATGATGCTATGGAGAGTCTTGTATGAGATCATACAAAGACATCTTCACAGGGGTCATGTGGTGAGGATGTTTCACCACGAAGTCAGGGATTGTCTTTGGAGATGTTGGTTGAGATGTGCCGAAGACAGTAATCTTGGGTTTTGGTTGTGGTGAAGACTTGGTAGATGGGGATGTGCAAGGGATAGAAACATGTCTTTTCCCTTTATCGTTTTGGGTTGGTGGGCTGGTGGTCAAGTTGACTGTGTTGATTTCAAATAATGGGGTTAAAGGCGGTGGAGGGACCATAGTCTGGTGTTGAGATCCTGATTTAGGTGATGATGTTTGTGAGGCATGTGATGGTGTCAAAGATTTGGCAAAGGGTTAGTCAAGAGGATCCTTGATGAGAAGGGTATCCTTTTTTTGGTGTTGATGAATGACAGTTTTAAGAGCGCAACAACACTCAGTGTCATGTCTCGGTGTGTGATGATAGTGACAAAATTTAGTGTTGTTGAACCAAGATGGTCTTGATCTGAGAGTTGATGAGTGTGAACGTGAGGAGGTATGGGAAGAATGGGATGATGTTGAAGGTTTGTGGATAATATGGTCAAGAAGAAGGGTGTCTTTCTCCAAGCAATGGCGAATGACAACCTTGAGGGCACAATAATGCTCAGTGTCATGTCCCGGTGTGCGATGATACGCACAAAATTTAGTGTCATCGAACCAGGGTAGTTTTGGTTTGAGAGATTGGTATGGTTTAAGAGGTGGAAGACTGATGCGAGAAAACTGCAATAATTGTCGTAACAGCAAGGCATAAGAACCTGCCAATGGGTCTGTGTGTTTTGTTGCAGTAGGGGTTGATGACTTTGTTTTGGAGGCGTAGGAGGCATTGGTCATTTTCGAAGAAATATATGTTTAATGGGTAAAGGGGATAACGGAGGTAATTTGCCTCTGTGAGGTGTTGGAGTAGGAAGCACTCCTATTAAGGTGGATGGATGTGGGCCCAAAATAGAAGGCAATGATGAAGGTGGGGGAGGAATTCTCTGATGTGGTTTAGTGGCCTTCTTTGGTTTGGTTTGAGGGCCACTATTGTGCGAGGCAAGGTTAGAGTCTACCCTCACTTGTGGGTGAGTGAGGTTTGATATAGGTCGAATGTCGAGAGATTCAATCTCTTTGGACATGATGGACGCCTGTGTGGGTTTGGGTTCAGATTTAGATGGAGGTGAGTGAGATGTAGCGATCTCAAGCAAGAGGCAAGAGAAAACCGTCACTAGGTCTTCCTCAGTTGAAGTGGGTGAAGAGAGAGGTTCTTCTCTTAGTGGAGAAGAAATTGGAGAATGTAACTCCTCAAGAAGATAGAGGGCAAGGATGATGGTGCCTTCTATTTGTGGTTGAGGAGTAGGAAGGGTATGGTCCCCCATTGGTAGGAGGAAGATTGAAGGTGGGGCTAATGGCATTGGTATGGTCGAAGCGTCCTCCAATATAAGAGAGGTCGATGGAGAACCAATAGGAGAATAAAGCTCTTCTACCTGTGGAGGAGGTTGGTCAGGGACAAGAGGTGAGACCGTGTTGACCGTGCGTATATCATGCTCGTGGGAGCTATCAGCCATGGTCTGGACATTGTTTTGGCTAGGAGGATGGTTAGGAAAAAGTTGTTTGAAGATATCAATGTTTTGATTGGGTGGGGCATTTGGGTTATCCAAAACAAGATCCCCCTTGTCTATCATGTCTTGGATAATGTTCTTGAAAGTTTGGCAGTTGTTGATGTCATGGCCTTGGACACAGTGAAAGTGACAGAAGTCATTCTCCCTATACCATGTAGGGAGGGCTTTTGAGGAGTCGAATTGAGGTGGTCGGATTGGAGGGAGATTGAGGACCCCTTGCTTGATGAGTTTTTCCAACACGAAAGCGTATGACTCTCCAATTGGAGTGTATTAATGCTATATGTACCGTTGCTGGAATTGTTTTGTGATGCAGTTTGATGTGGAAGGTTAAGGTCGGTCAGTCATTGTTGAGGATGGTGATTTAATGACCACAGTGTTTGCCACTCCTTTGCATTTGAAATTGGTAGAAGAGGAAGGTCTAGAAGAAGAAGGGTCATTGGTTTTTGCATTGGTATTATGCAATTTGACCCTATTTTCTTCAATAACACAAAGTTCAAGCTTTTGGGCCATGGTGAAAGCTTCATCAAAAGTGCAAAATGTTTAAACCTGCAAGGTGGATGAGATGTGCGTGGCACATGCTCAAGAAAAGAGCTCAATGAGCTCGAGTTGAGGTAAAGGGAAGGAGAGTTGGTTGATTAAGCCTCTCCAATGGGCGCCAAAATCAGCTATTGATTTGTCATCAAACTGCCTGATAGAGTATAAGTCCATGATTGAGACCTTTTTGGTGATATTGATAGATAAATGGTCAAGGAAAAGTTGGGCTAGCTGGGTGAATGAAAAGATAGAGTGACTAGTGAGAGAGCTGTACCAATCGAGGGTAGGGCCAGAAAGTGACATGGAGAATGCACGTAGCAATAACGCATTGTCATGTGCTATGAGATAACAAGCATGTTTGAATGCTCATAGATGCTACTGTGGGTCTTCCTTACTCTAGAAGCGAGTAAACTTAGGAAGCTCCCACTGACTGGGATACGGCTGGATTGGGACGGAGGGATGGATGGGTTCATTGCAAATTTGGCCATATGAAAGAGCATTGCTTGAATCAGAAATGAAAGCCTCAAGACTAGACATTTTGTCCATCAGCATCTTGATGAGATCGACTGATGGATTGGCAGATGGGGCACCCCCTAGGTTGTAAGGCGCTTGGAAGGTGCTAGAAGAGGTGTATGACGTAGTTTGTTGCGCTTGTATAGGCACAACGTATTGATGACTAGTCATAGGGACAGAAGTGGAAGCTAAGGGCGGTTGTGTCATGAAAGTAGAAGGCATAAGTTGACTAGATACCACCAAAGGTGGTTTCATGGCGGCATTGGCAAAAGGGGAGGTAGACACTCCTGCATTTATAGGCGCAAGAGTGTGTGGAGTCAAGACAATCAAGTTTTGGTATGATGTAGAACTTGGTTGAATTGCATGTGGTTGAGGGGGTAATGAAACCCCGATGGAGGTTGGTCCAAAAATAGATGGGGAGGCCAAACTTTGCGTATTGGCCATGGTCAGGTTAATGGTTGAGGCAATAGTCTGAGTCATAAAAGGCTAGGTAGCGGATGGTGTTGATGTCATCGCCGCTTTACCCAAAAGGTCTTGCGTTTGGTTTTTTGCGAGATAGTGTTGGAGAGCCTTGACATTGTGGTCAAGGAGTCTCTCAAAGTTTGGGTCCCCTTCAGGGACAATTGAAGGTTGATTGGAAGTTGGTCGGGTAGGAGTTCATTCGGTCTCTGAATGATACTCCATTAGAGGACTAGGCATATATGGCAAAGGCAGGAGTGGTCGCTGCCTTGCATGGTCAAGAAGAGTTCTGGTTTGACTACGTGTCAAAACCATTCAAGGTAAGAAGAGTCATGTTTCAAAAACTATGTTTTTCAGTCTCAAAAAACTAGAATGGGTGTTGGATAGCAAGAAAGCCGGGTTTTAAGCTTGTTGTTTTGGGAAAGAAAGATTTGGATAGTGATCGACGTCGGTAGAAAAACCGATGTCAGTGAAATATATTGCCGATGCCAGTCAGATAACTGATGTCAGAGAAGAAAGGTTGCCGACATAGGTGGTAAAATTGATGTTGGTTACTGTGTTTTCTAGAAACTCAAAAAAATTGAAAGTTTTTGGAAAAAAAGAAGAAAACGTCCTCACTAGCTCAAAAAACTAGATAAAGACAGAAAAGAAGATGAAGACAAGCAGACCCTAACATTAATTCCTAAGAATAATTTTTAGAATCCTATTGGCTTATGCCTTAGATGAATGTGTTTGGGAAGTTGGCTTGTAGAGCGGGTCCTAGAAGAGGTAGTCTAAAGTTGGTTTTAGGTTAGTTTCGGTGCTCAAGAGTCTGTGTTAGCTTCCGTACATGGCTTGGTGCTAAGGAGCAAGCTTCCCTCACTTCATGAGCCCAGTGATAAGCTGGTCTCACTTAGCTAGTATATACTTCCCCTAGAGATTATCCTCTGCCAAAGAACAGAGTGGGCTTTTCCCTTGGTAGTGAAGTCCAAGTGGGATTGCCTAGACGGGTAAGGTATCTGCTAGGTGATGAAATCCTAGTCGGACCTTGTCTCAGGTGAGTTTAGATGTTTGATTTGTGATAGTGGTTTGGAAGTGTAACATAAGTGGCCTATGCTTAATTCATGATGCAGTTTTAATTACTAGATGTGTGGACTAAATATGCATTCAATCAGAAATGAGATGCAATAGATTTTAAGCCCAAGTAGAAATGTGTGTTTGGATGAAAACAAGTTGAGAAAGGGTTGAAGAGTATGAGTTGACTAGTCTAAAATGCAAGAAAAGAAAGAAAAAGAATGATTCTTTTTAACTTTGTTGATAGTGTCTTTCAGAAGAGATAGAAGGAAAGATGCAAGGAGAGACCTAATGCACCTATATGAAAAGTTTGTCTTTAGAAGAAAAAGTATGGACCCAAAGAGAATTCCTAGGGTCCCACCGGGGGTGCCAGAATGTTTCTATCAAGTTTTTGCTTTCACATTCAAAAGGAATAAGAAACTAAAAGAAATGGTCTAGGGTTAGATGATACCCAGATGAGGTATGTGCACCATTATCCAGACGTTGTAGGGACTCCTCTTTGGCTGTGGAGGATGACACCTACAGAAGAAAGAGACTTGAACAAGAAAATTGTTAGATGGATGTAAGGTGGACTGCCAAGTGATACGCTTGGTCCCAGAAGTGCAAAGACTTTCTTAATGGATGTTAGTCCAATATTGATAAAAAAGAATTTCAGATAAAGATAACAATGATAGACTAAGCTAGAGAAATACAAACAATGCATACCTGTTGTCTGTTGTCAGTCTGCCACAGTCACCGATGTCGATTAGTCTATCGATGTCAGTTGGTTAAGGTCGCTGACATCAGTTAGTCTACCAACGTCGGTAGGGAAAATGGGCTTGGTGGTCAGTGTCGGTCGGGGTAATGGCCTTGGACAGGGCTTGGACAAGTTTATGGTCTGCAGAATGGTCTGAGAGTCTATTTGGATGCTCTGAGAGTCTGTGCAGGGTTTTACAGGGCAAAAAGTATGGTCTAAAAGAGGGACCAGACAAAAGATTAGGGTGAAAAGGGAGGATAAGGATTCGGGTCTGGTCTGGTTGATAGCTGGGTCTGGGTGGTAATGTGGCTTAGAAGTAATAAATAGAAAATTGATTACAAATACATTCTAAGCTACTAAAATGACATAAAAGAAGAATACTTACCTCTTGCCTGCTGAAGAAGTGTAGGAGACCTATTGCTGATGCTGTTGAATGTAGAAGACTACCTACAGAGTGGAGTGATTGATGCAGAATACCTATATCATGTGATGCTTGCTGTGCATCTGGGAGAGAGAGAGGGAGAGGTCAAAGTCTGGGTGCAAGAGGATTTTTGCATTTGAGGGAAGAGGATCAAGGAGGAGACCAAAATTCACCTTTGGGCCTATCTTAAGCAATTGATGTCGGTGATCCTGCCAACGTTGGTTGATTGGTAACTGACGTCGGCAGACAGAATAACAGAAAAAAGGCTAAAATTAGCCTTTTGCCTGTTCTTCCAACTGTCAGGGTCAATTGGTCATGGAAAAACGGTCCAAGGTGAATTAAATGAGCGTGAGGGGTTAATGGGAGGAAGGAAATGGGGTTTAAGTAATTAAGATTTGGCATGAGGTGAGAGAGGCATCCAAGGAGAGGTATCCTAGGAGGGGTGAGGTGGGAAGGGTGAAGTGTCAAAGGGGTGTATTAATTTAAAATAGTTAATTTTATTTTAAATTAATAAGTGTGTGGGTTAGAAATGTTTAGGGGGAGGACCAAGGAGACCAAGGGGGAGGATGACCAAGGGATAGACATGATTTCGGTGTCTACATGGTGGTCTCCATCCCTTCTAGTTTTTTTTTTCATAAACACCATTCACTTGGAGCCCCTGACCTATCAACTAGGTGAGGCATAAATATCTCTTCCTCTCATTTATCCAGACATGATCGATGATGAATCTTCTAGCATCAACATTTTCTAATGCCTGGACGATGACACCATACTCACCTACATGGGTGCGGATGACTCCTTCATATAATGATCACTTCTTTCAAAAACACAGGCTATGTTAAACGAATCAACTATTGACATTAACCTCCCATCTTTCGATATTCCTCACATTTTAAAGATTGGTCAATCTTTAGATGCCCAAGAACAACTCGACTATACCACATTCCTTATAGATCATAGCAAATCCTTTTCTTGGTCTTATAGCGATATGTCTAGTATTGACCCCGACATTGTCATCCACAACATCATCACGAACTGTGAAGCTAAGCCTGTCAGGCAAAAGCTTCGCATGATGCATCCTTGCATCGTACTCCTTGTCAAAGAGGAGCTTTAACATCTTCTCTCTGACTCATTTATCCAACCCATTGATTATCTGCAATGTGTGTCAAACATTATCCCTATCACAAAAGCAACAGGGGGAATTCAAATTTGTATTGACTATCGTGACCTCAACCTAGCTTGCCCAAAGGATGACTTTCCTTTACCAAACATCGACCAACTTGTTGATCTTACAGCTGGTCATGACGTGTTATCCCCAATGGACAGGTTTTCAGGATATAACCAAATCTTGATTGCCTTAGAAGATCAACATAAAACCACCTTCATCACCCCATGGGGGACATTTTGCTATAGGGTCATGCCTTTTTGCCTCAAAAATTCAAGTGCTACATACCAACACACCATGACTTATATCTTTCACGATCTCCTCCACAAAATCATGGAAGACTATGTGGATGACCTGCTAGGGAAATCCAAACTTTGCCATGACCACCTAACCATTCTCAAAACAATATTCACTCGCCTACTACAATATAATGTTTGACTCAACCCCAAGAAATGCATCTTTGGGGTTCTCTCAGGGAAGCTTTTGGGTTTCATCATTTCTCTCCATGGCATTGAGGTAGATTTAGCTAAGATTCAAGCCATACTCGAGATGCCCCCACCAATTAACCTAAAACAACTTCGTAGCCTACAAGGGAAGCTTCAATCTATTCATCGCTTCATCTCTCAGCTATCTGACTGATGCTAACCCTTCCATCACCTCCTTAAGAAGGACATCTCCTTTAATTGGGATAAGGATTTCCAAGAAGCTTTTGAGGCTCTTAAATGTTATCTTGTCTCTCCACCAATCCTTATTCCACCTAAAGACGACCAACCCTTCTACCTTTACATTTCAACAACAGATCATTCCTCAGGTGCCATGATCACGCATCGAGATGAACAACATCATGAGCAAGCAGTTTACTATATAATCTAAATGCTCATTGAATACGAAACTTGGTATACTCATACCGAAAACTCTACTTGGCATTAGTCTTTGCCACCTCCAAACTCCGCCACTATCTCCTCAACCACAAGACTTACATCATCACCCACACTGACCCTCTCAAATACATGCATTCCAAGCCATACCAAAACCAATGTATGGCTCGTTGGCTCATGCTTCTCACTGAGTTTGATTTAGAATTCATTCAATAAAAGTCTATAAAGGGGAAAATGATCATTGACCAACTAAAAGATGCCCCTTTACCTGATAACCAACCCTCTAACTATGAATTTCCTGATGAGTCTATTGCCACGCTATCCACCGATGATATCCCTTATCAAATGATAATGTTCTTTGATGGATCTAAATGTCAACTCAGTGGGGGTGTGGGGGTCATCCTAATTCCTCATGAGGGTGATCCCATGCCTCTATCTTTCAAACTTGACTTTGAATGCACCAATAACATGGTTGAGTATGAAGCCTTAATTTTGGGGCTTCAAACTACCCTTTTCTTGGGCATTAAGACAATCAATAGCTTTGGCAACTCGCAACTAGTCGTTAATCAAATTAACGGTTCCTATCTTTTTAAAAATTGAAGTTTTGCAATGATATAAACACTGTGTTGACACATTGTTAGGGTCTTTCGACCGTTATCTCTTGCAAAATATTCCTTGCTCTACGAATAAGTTTGCTGACACTATGGCCTCTCTCACCTCACACATCCCATCTTCATCTGCTTCCTCAAGAATCTATGTCATGGTACACCATTTGGAGTTGCCCTCATATATCTTAAGTGACATCAACTTTGTTGGCAATATCGACTCTAGTCCACATGATGTTTGGTATAAATAACTTGTTGACTACTTGACTTATTCTATCATTCCTCCTGACCTCTCTAGCAATGGACGGCAGGATTTTATCAAGAGTACTACTCAATACACCATGCTAGGGGGTCTTCTCTATAAATGAGGTTTTGATGGCCTCCTTCTTCGATGCCTAACCTCCACTGAGACATCTCATGCCATAAAACAAGTCCATGATGGGATTTGTGGAGGACATTTCAGTGGTAACTCGGTGGCCAAGCGCATCCTCCACCTAGGCTATTATTGGCCCACTCTTAACCAAGACTGTAGTGACTATGTTTGGCGTTGTATCAAATGTCAACAACATGCTAATTTACTTCACGTCCCTAGCCATGCTTTATAAGTTGTTAAGGATTTTTGGCCCTTTTCACAATGGGTCTTAAATTTAATTGGTGAGATTAACCCTCATTCATCTCTCCGACATCAGTCTATTATCATAGCGATTTAATATTTCACTAAATGGGTGGAAGTTGTTCCCCTCATCTCCACTAAAGCTGACAAAATTGTCGACTTCATTAACCACCACATCATCTGTCATTTTAGTGTACCTCACAAGTTAATCACTGATAATGGCAAATCTTTCAAAAACAAAACCATCTAAAAGCTTTGCGACACTTTTAGCATTAAACTCAACTTCTCCTCACCTTACTATCCACAAGCAAATGGACAGGTAGAAGCTTCTAACAAAATCTTAACTAAAATCCTAATGAAGGTGGTCAATGACATTGGAAGGGATTGGCACACTCACATTCCCTTCGCTTTGTGGGCTTACCACACTAGCATTCAAACCCCTACAGGTGCTACACCTTTTTCTTTAGTGTATGGAACTGAGGCCATCTTACCTCTTGAAGTATAAATACCTTCTCTTTGCATCTCATTGCATGACATACTCTCTAACGATGACTTTCATCGAGATCGATTAACATAACTTGAGTTACTCAACGAACGTCATCTTGTCGCTCTTAATCATTTTCATATCTACCAAGATCGCATCAAGCGTGCCTACAACAAAAATTTGAAAGAGCGAGATTTCAAAATTAGAGATATCATCCTTAAATAAAACCAACACTGACCAATATGGAAAGAATCAAATGAGGCAAGTTTGCTCCTAATTGGCTCGGACCTTATATAATAATGCACAAGTATGGATCAAGCACTTATCGTCTGTCTTCTCTCGAAGGTCGGCCAGAACCTGAGCCCCTTAATGCCTTACATCTGTGACCATTCTACTGTTAATCAAGTAATCATTCACTTGATGTTTAACTTGAGCTCATCCCTTGGAATAAACCCCGTCATCCTCATTCCTATTCCTATCAACCCTTTTTCCTTATAAACAATTAGTTAACCCTTTTTTAAGCATTTATGCTTTGTCCTAATAAAAGGGAAACCCTTAAACCTCTATAGTTTAGTCCATGCCTAAAAGTTCAGTCAACAAAAAAAAAAAAACAACAACAATAACAACAACAACAAACAAAACATAAAACTGGGATGCCTAACAAAATATCAAAAGGTCATAAACTATAAATGTAGACTGCTCCCTCGAAGGACAGCTGCATTCTTGTTGTAATTAATAGACTATTCCATTAAAGGACAGCTATTCAAAAAACTCAAAACATACAAACCAAAATATAGACCACTCCCTCGAAGGATGGCTATGCCCAAATTTTGCTACAAACATAGCACCCTCTCAGAAGCTTCCCGCATCGATCAACTTCACATGACCACAAAACAAACAACATCCCCAAGTAGACTTCCTGCATTGATCAATCTACCTAAAAAAAAAACTGACTGACTGACAAACTATTAAGTCATGGACTTGCCTATAGTCATTCTAAGGGTTACCTATAAAAAGGGCAAAGTTATCCCTACTAAAAAGGGTTACGCTATCCTCACATATCACATAATCACACCTATTACCCTAAAATACCCAAGGGATTTTGAGCTCACTTAACGTCAAGTGATTAGAGTACTTCTCTAACAAAAACCAATGGTCAATGACGTGATGCATGAACGGGGATTTTGTTTTTAAAAACCTTATCTATGCTATCATTATGGTCCTTGTCGATGAAAGAGCAACACGCCTTTCACTTCTTACACACCTTCATCACATGCCAGTTTATCTTTTAGGATGTAGTGTCTTAAAATTATATGCTCTCATATTGTCATCTCATAATACAACCACAACATTTTCTAACCACTCACATAACATCATGATTTATTTAGTGCAAATACCAATTTGTGTTATATAAATTATCATAGCCCATTCACATTAGTTTCTATGAAAAACAATACACATGGAAACTATCAACCAAATACAATTTATGTCAAGCATATACTATCACCAATATGGAAACCTGCTAAAGCATAAATAAACTCATTTCATTTTTAGCATACACCATCACCAATATGGAAAATTGCTAAGGATGAAAAAGCCACATAACCTATGTTACAGCATACACCATCACACAATATGGAAAAGGCTATAACATCATCATACATTCATCATTTCAAGCATGTACCTCTTTGACTCTTCTTCCCTTTTGGGAGAACTACATTGGCCTGAGGCCCTTAAAATAGGGGCTATGTAGGTAGCACTCAGTTGACATGGGGTCTTCTAAGGTTAGCTTGGCCATTTGTTCATTCATCTACCTAATGGACCAACTATCTGACCTAAAAACATAGGTCTTCTCTAAACTGGCCAAAATCATGACCAAACAACCAGCCCTGACACTGTAGAAGTCACCTTAGACTTCTCATGGGGCACATTGGAGATCACATACATCTCCCTAATCACAACAAACAACACTTGAGATCACTTATATCTCAGCCCGACTCAACAAATGACCTAGGAGATCGTGACTATCTCCTCAGACCATGACCACTTTCGAGACAACTTTGCCTTGGTTGTTTTGATTGCGTATGCTACCTCACGAATAGTTAGCAAATTGTACGCGCCCCTCACACCTATTATCGGATAGTGACCAAGTTGATCCCCAATATTTGTGACATTTTCATGTTTTCCAAGAGCACTTCCTAACCTGGATACTTGGAACATGATGACCATTGGAGCTACAGCTTTGATCATTTTAACCCAATCAGCTATGACTAAAAAGCTGGGGACCAGTTACTTCAATTTTCGTCCTCCTTGACCTTACTGTTGGGGATCAACCAACAAAGTTGATTACTATTATGAAAGCAATTAAATGCAGAATTAAATCAAAAAGATAAGTAACTAGAATCAGAAATAGCAAAGAATAAGAGATACAAGAAACCACCCTGAAAACTTGTATTAAACTCTTTACACAAGGAATACAATTGAAAAAACCTTTTTTCTTCCACACCTCTCTCAGATGTATAGATCTCTTTCCAGATCTCTTTCCCTCAAGAGTTCTCTCTCTCAATTACAATCAATTCCAACAACCTGGATTGATACACATATACATGTATTGTTCTACTTTTACAGTAATGTCCTATATTTGTAGAATAAGCTATGAAGATCTAATCCTATATATAATATTAAGAAACATGAGCTATGCATTCACAACCATCAGATGAACCTCTTAATCAAGGGCTCAAAACATTCCTACTTAAAATAGAGATGCAGACTTAAGACTATCACTTAATCCTATCATGCAAACATTCAGTTTTGTCCACGAAAATAGCATTCTGGACGCACAAGTGACTGACGTCGGTCCCTGCCTGTCTACCTGTGAGTGACGTTGACCAATCCATGACCGACACTGGCATCTCCCAGTCGACTCCTGACTGACATCGGTCGCTCCTGATCGACGTCAGTGACTGTGTAACTCCTGTAACTTCTGCACTCACTCATTTGGTGAAGCTTTTAGCTCCACACCTCAACAATCTCCCACTTGGAGATAAATAGCTGCACTAATACCTGTACAGCAACATCTTCTAGCTTCTCCATCTTCAAACTCAATCATGAAGACCTACAAAAGTTGAATGAAGATTCAACTTCTCCTTTGTTACCAGCTTGGTTAACATATCAACAGGGTTCTTATCTGTATGGATCTTTTCCAGCTTCAACTCACCATCCTCCAATACCTATCTTATGAAATGGTACCTAAGCTATATATGCTTGGTTCTTGAATGAAAGGCTGAATTCTTAGCCAAATGAATTGCACTCTGACTATCACTATATAATCTGTAACTCTCTTGATCCTTTCTTAGCTCTTCCATGAACCGTGTCATCCATATCATCTCTTTGCTAGCCTCTGTGCCTGCAATATATTCTGCTTCTATAGTTGACAAGGCAACAACCTTCTGCAACTTTGAAATCTAGCTAACTGTTGTTCCACCAATAGTGAAAACATATCATGTGGTGCTCCTTCTGCCATCCAAATCACCTTCCATATATGAATCTACATAACCATGTAGAGAAGTATTTGACCCACCATAGCACAAATGCCTACTGCTGGTCCTTCTCAGATATCTAAGGATCCACTGAACTGCTTTCTAGTGCTCTTTCCTTGGATTGGCCATATACTTACTTACAACTCCCACTACTTAGGCAATATCCGATCTAGTACATACCATTGCATACATTCAGCTCTCAACTGCAGAAGCATATGGAACTCTACTCATATACTCTACCTCATCATGTGAATTAGGACATTGTTCTTTACTCAACTTAAAGTGTCCAACCATAGGTGTGCTTACCAGTTTTTCATCCTGCATATTGAATCGTTTCAACACCTTGTTCACATAATCCTCTTGAGACAAAATCAACCTATGATTTTTCTTGTCTCTCTTAATATTCAAGCCAAGGATTTTCTTTGTTGCTCCCAAATCCTTCATGGCAAATGTGTGAGCTAATTTCACCTTAAGCTCAGAGGTATCATGCATGTGTGATCCTGCAACTAGCATATCATCTACATACAACAATAGAATAATATATCTACCATTATCCAATCTCTTAAAATAAACACAATGGTCAGATTGACATTTACTATAGCCATGCTCAATCATAAACCTGTCAAATCTCAAATACCATTGTCTAGGAGCTTGCTTGAGGCCATACAAGCTTTTCTTCAATCTGTACACAAGTTTCTCCTTACCTTTGACCTCAAATCCTTCTGGCTGATCCATATATATTTCTTCATCCAAATCTCCATGAAGAAACGTTGTCTTAACATCAAGCTGCTCTAGATGCAAATCCTCAATAGCAACTAAAGACAATACAGCCCGTATAGAAGTCATTTTAACTACAGGAGAAAAAATCTCACCAAAGTCAATACCTGGTTTCTGTGCAAATCTTTTCACTACCAACTTGGCCTTATATCTCATCTATCCATTCTCACCTTCCTTTAATCTGTAGATCCATCTTTTCTTCAATGTCTTCTTACCTGCAGGCAACTCAACCAAATCCCATGTCTGGTTCTCTTTCAAGGAATTAATTTCCTCATTCATGCCTAACTCCCACTGATTATTGGATTCCACCTGTATTGCTTCATCAAAACTCTCTGGTTCTCCACCATCAGTAAAAAATAAATAGAATAATGAAGGGGAATATCGAATTCAAGGTTTACTTACCCTTTCTGACCTCCTGATGGGCATCTGAGACTCATTCACAACACGTTGTCCACCCAAATTCTCTGACAGTGACCGACCTCGGTCACCTCTAGGCCTGTTACTGGCCGACGTTGGTTCCACATGACCGACATCAGTTCCTGCCTGGCTGACATCGGTCACTGTCTGACTAACATCGATTCCTGTATTGCCGACGTTGGTTCCTATCTAACCGACGTCGGTCTCTGTGTTTTCTTGTCTGTGATTATTCTTTCCCACGAGCTCATTTTGGACCATCACCTCGTCTAATTCTCCATTGCTCTACCCAAATTGATTCAACTTTTTGAGCTGATCACTATACATCACTTTTTTATTGAAAACAACATCATGGCTCCTAATTATTTTATTAGTTCTTAGATTCCAAAATTGGAATCCGAAATCATCAAAGCCATAACCAATAAATGTGCACCTCATAGACTTAGCATCCAGCTTCTTTCTATTTTCCTTATCAACGTGCACAAAAGCTTCAGAACCAAATACTCTAAGAAATGAGAGATCTACCTTTTTACCTGTCCATGCCTCTTCTGGAATTCCACCATCCAGAGTTGTAGAGGGTCCTCTATTAATTAGGTACACTGCAGTATCCACCACTTTTGCCCAAAACTCTAAGGTGCAATCTCATACACCTTGCACGCTCCATTACTATTTTGTTCATCCTTTCAGCAACTCTATTTTGTTGAGGTGTCCTTGGAACCATCCTTTGCCTGCGTATTCCATGCATATAACAATACTAGTTAAACTTGCGGCTGCAGAACTCACCACCATTGTCAGATCTCAAGCACTTCAATCTCCTGCCTGTTTCATTCTCAACCATAGCTTTCTAAATCTTAAAAGTGTCAAAAACATCAGATTTCTTCTTAATACAATACACCCATACCTTTATTGTAGCATCATCTATGAAAGAAACATAGTACTGTGATCCTCCAATAGAAGCAACCTGAGCCGGTCCCCACACGTCTGTGTGAACAAGCTCCAACTTGTGCTTCTTCTTTGTTGACCCAGTCTTGAAAAAACTTACCCTCTTCTATTTTCCAAAAATACAGTGCTCACAAAAATCTAGATCTATGCTTTTCAAATATGAAAGCTTACCTTTTGACTTAAGAATAGTCATTCCCTTCTCACTCATGTGGCCAAGCCTCTGATGCCACAACTTTGCATCTACATCTGAAGTAGATAATATAGAAGGAGAAATATCAGTAATACAATTACATAAATAGAGTACCTACTCTCTTACCTCTGGCCAATACAAGTGCACCCTTGGTAACCTTCCAAGATTCAGTTGTGAGAGTTACTGTACAACCCTCATCCCCTAACTTTCCTGTAGAAATTAGATTCCTCTTCAAGCTGGGTACATGCATGACGTCTCTCAACACCCATGTGTTTCCATTCTACATTTTCAGCTGCACTTTTCCTTTGCCAACAATTTTATAAGGCTCATCATCCCCTAGATAAATTCTTCCAAAATCTCCATGGACATAGTCACTAAAATATTCTCTATTTGGGGTAGCATGAAAAGAGGCACCAGAATCTAAAACCCAAGATTCTATATTATTATGCAAAGAAAATATAAGAGCATCTTGTGCAACAATACCTGCAACTTTTGCTTCTTCTTTACCTTCAAACTGATTGTCCTCTTTAGGTTTTAACCAGTAATCTTTGCTTATGTGCCCTATCTTTCCACAATTCTAGCAGGCTATCCTCCTGCCATTTTTGGATTTGGATCTACCTCTCATCTTTGACTTAGACCTTGATCTCCTATGCTTGCCCTTCTCTTTTTTCCTTCCCCTGCTTTCAAAACTTAAAGTGTTCCCTGATATTTTCTCTATGCTTTTCTTGCAAATTTCTTCATTCAAAATTACACTAACAACATCATCTACTTTTAAAATATTTGAAGCAGATGCAGTATTACTAATTGCCATTACCAAGCTATGCCAACTTTCAAGTAAAGAGCATAAGATTAATAGAGCTTCAATTTCATCATCAAACAATATTTTGACTGAATTTAATTGATTTACAATTCCATAGAAATCATTCAAATTTTTAGATACAGATCCACCTTCCTGCATTTGTAAATTAAATAACTGCTTCATAAGATATACCTTATTTGAAGATGAGGGTTTTTCATACAAATTTGTTAAAGTAGTCATTAACTCTACCGTTGACTTTGCCTCTAATAGATTAGATATCACAGTAGATGCCAGACTCAATCTTATAGATCCAAGAGCCTTTCTATCAAGAACTTCTCATTCTTCATCTTCCATGTCTGTGGGATTCTTTGCAGTCCCACCTAACGGTAAGTATAGATCTTTCTGATATAGATAATCTTCTATCTGCATTCTCCACAATTGGTAATTCTTGCCATTAAACTTCTCCTTTCTCAGTTTACTTTTTTCTGCCATTTCTTCTCCCACTCAAACAGAAATCCATGTGAGTAACCTATAATCAATACACACTAACCAGATCTGAAACACCTGTTAATCAATCTGAGCTCTGATACCACTTGTTGGGGATCAACCAACAAAGTTGATTACTATTATGAAAGCAATTAAATGTGGAATTAAACTAGAAAGATTAGTAACTAGAATCAGAAATAGCAAAGAACAAGAGATACAAGAAACCACCTTAAAAACTTGTATTAAACTCTTTACAGAGGGAATACAATTGAATAAATCTCTTTTCTTCCACACCTCTCTCAGATGTACAGATCTCTTTCTAGATCTCTTTCCCTCAAGAGTTCTCTCTCTCAATTACAATCAATTCCAACAACCTGGATTGATACACATATACATGTATTGTTCTACTTTTACAGTAATTTCCTATATTTGTAGAATAATCTATGAAGATCTAATCCTATATATAATATTAGGAAAAATGAGCTATGCATTCACAACCATCAGATGAACCTCTTAGTCAATGGCTCAAAACAGTCCTACTTAAAATGGAGATAATGACTTAAGACTATCACTTAATCCTATCATGCAAACATTCAGTTCTATCCACAAAAATATCATTCTGGACACACAGGTGACCGACATCAGTCTTTGCCTGTCTGCCTGTGACTGACATCAACCGATCCATGACCGACGCCAGCATCTCCCAGTCGACTCCTAATCGACGTCGGTCGCTCCTGACCGATGTCGGTGACTGTGTAACTCCTGCAACTTCTGCACTCGCTCATTTGGTGAAGCTTTTAGCTCCACACCTCAACACTTACCTATGACAATCTGACCAGCCTATCAAGTGAAGTGGTATACGTGCAATTTCAACTATTTCAGCATTCACACTCTAACCTCACCCTACCCATCTACTACCTATCAAATCAACACCCAATTTCAGATTACCTTCTCTCGATTCCCACTTTGAGGAGGAATACCTCATCCCATACCTGGGGCATCCTACATCTATTTTTGTCTTACAGTTCGTCAGAACAAATCACAAGACAAAAAGGGGCAAATGTAGACACCAATATTGTGTCAACCCCTTGGTCCCCTTCTAAACATTAACACTCCTAACCCACACTTTCACACCTTATTAATTTAAAAAAAATCTTATTTTAAATTAATTACCTCACCTTGGACACCTCACCTAGACACCTCACCCTAAAACCATTTCTTAGCCTATGAGTCAACCTGAGACTAGGTCCTCTAAATCCTAACTACCCATGACCTATTCTCACCCCCTCTTAACTCATTAACTAACTTCCACACCTCATAAGCCATTATTTTGACCATTTTCCAATGGAAAATGGCACTTGGCAGGTGGAGAAATGGGCAAAGGGCTACAAATAGCCCTTTTACCTATTCTCTCTCCACCGACATTGGTCAACCGTCGGTTGACATCGGTCAACCCATGGCTGACACCGGCGAGATCACCGACGTTGGTTACATAAGCCAAGCTCTAAACATTGAGTTGCCCCCAACCTTCTCATAGATTGACGTGCACACTTTGATCTCAAGCACCAAAATTTGACTATCGTTCTCCTAGCTATCGAAGCTCTACACAATTCATTCCAAAGACTGGATTGAAACATTTTACGAGGACCTCAACATCAGCCACAATGAGAATAAGTATTCTGACACCTCTGGTTCTTCACCTAATAGAGCTAAGTATTTTGGTCTCCATTTCAAAGCTCTAGAATATACTATTAATTACTTTTCATTAATATTTCTAAATATTGTTGAGAGGACCAACTTCTTTCGTGGAGGGGCTGAAAGGCCTTCCCCTTATTCTCACCCTCTTTTCACACCTATCCTCTACCCTTTCCCTTCCTCAGACCTTATTCACCTTCTCGCAACCCTGCACAGACCTCATAATTTCTAGAAACTCTTCTGTCCATCACATAAATACTCCAAAAGCCATCCAAGGCCCACTGCCCCTACCAACATCGGCAATTCAACCGATGTCGGCACCATTTCCCACCGACCTCGATAGACAAACTGATGTCGGTGACTGTGCAAACCAGAAAACTTATTCAAACAGCCCATAGACCAAACAAAACCTTTGGCCAGCTTTTTGTAACATTTTGAGACACACAGACTGTAGGAAACAGGTACACAACATTCTACTTTTTTATTTTTTAGTCTTTTATCATTTCTTTTTATACAACGCTTTTGTCTTTAAACAGTGGATTGTCATCCCTCAAGGAGCTTCACACTTCTGGGACTGAGCACGTAGCTTGGCAGTCCACCATATCCTCCTCTAACATTTTCCTTGTTTGAGTTTTATTCTTACTGCAGGTGTTTCCTCCACGGCCAAAGAGGAGCTCCCACAAAGCTTGGATACGGTGCGCACTAAATTCGGGTAACATCAAACCCTCAACCTTTTACCTTTATTTTCTTCCTTAAATCAATTAGTGAAAAATATAGAGAAACAAGATGAACCAGATTTGGATTTGATTAGTTTAGAAAAGGAATAGGGTCAAATGTGAACAATTGATTTCAAACTATATTTGGGTCCAAATGAACTTGATTTGAATGGTTTTCAATTAGACATTATAATGACACCATGTGAATAACATAATGATACAATCAATTAGCATAATGCTAAGATGGGGTAAAGATAGCCTAAAAATTAAGTAGGGTAATGCTTCATCTCGTAGGTATGGTAGGGACTATGTTTTGGACTTTGGTTTTGGACTTGACTTGTTGTTTGATTTGGTTTTCAATACAAACAAGTTTTTGAGATAACATTCAAGCATTAACACACAAGTATCATAAGCCTATTTTAAGAACTGACATAGGTTTTACATCACATCCATTGAACCTTTGATATAATCACCTTTGAGAGGATTTTAAAATTTTAAGGATTCATTAAGTAATTAAATACAATTATGGTAGTGTTTTAATCCCACCCTTCTCTCAAAGGTTTGTACGTGTAAGGCAATCCTCAAGGGCTATTACCTTTGCACACCTAAATTAGTTAATTTTTTATGGCAAAAGAGTCTCCAATAAATCAATCCAAAATTGGGTTATTCATGGGAGGGTCTAGCCCCTTCATGACCACTTCATCCATTTGGATTTCAATGAAGTACTAACAAATTTTTGGGATTACTTAAAGTTTTGCTTGGCTTACTAGATGGTCACTAAATGGCTCAAATCTGTCGAAGAAGATATCCATGTGTTAGGTTGTTTATAGGGGGATACATCCCCTATCAAAGATACCATGTATTCTTTGATGGTGATGTTTAATGGCTTATCATTAGGAGTTAATCTGTTGCTTTCATAAAACCCTTTATGGGGGATTCTGCTAGGTCTTAATGACACTAGCCAATAATTTATATCCCTCATCAGATGTATGAGGCTAGTATAAATTTTAGGATATCAACCCCTAGTCACCATACCCTAGGATTTGTGAAAAAATGATGACTCCACCCTGCATAGCCAAAAAATAAAAAAGGAAAAGTAGCACCATTTCTAAGTCACCTAAGTTCATAAGAACAAAGGGAGAGCATACGTGGTGAATTTTTTGGGATAAAAGACAAACAACTTCCCTCACATTTTTGGGTCACCCACATTCCTAAGAATGAAGGGTAGAGCATATGTGTGAAGGAAACAGAAACAACTCAAAAATCAAAAAATAATGGAAATGACCTAGTAAATAAACCAATTTTAAGCCCAACTTGAAATATTTGTTCATTTTAAAACCCAAATTATAAAAAATGGTTCATTTTAAAATCTCAAATTGAAAGATGGATGAAAAGAAATGTGTTTGAATTGAGTTATGAAATCACTTTGTTTATAAAGGTCCTCTAACAAAATGAGGTTAGAAGTTTGCCAATGTGAATTTTTATTGACAAGGAATTTGAACAAGCTTGTTTTAATTCTCAAATTCTACCACAGGATAAATGTGTTATTCTAGAGGATGATTTCCCTAAAGATCAGGATGAATTAATTGAAGTTCGAGATAAATTCGTTGCTCTGACTAACAATTTTTCTAAAGTTTGAGATGATTTCATTCCTTTTCAAACCTATAAGAAAAATAGTTAGCAAAATACGAATACTTGTGCAATTTCACTATTTTGGATAATGATTTCGCTACTTTTGATGATGGTTTTTTTGTTTTGTGGACATGCAAGAAAAATAGACAGAAAAGAACCCAAATAATTTCATTGTTTATTTGTATTATTTCTCTATTTTAGATGGTGATTTTACTATTTTGGATGGTAATTTTGCTACTACACAGACCTATAAAAAGATAAATCATAGATATGATTTCACTACTATTGATGATGATTTCATTACTATTGATGACTAGATTTTTATGTTCTTTAAGATGATTTTTCCATTACATGGGTTTGAAGATAGAAGGACCAAAGATGATTTCACTATTTTTTGGAATGATTTCATTGTTTCATAGGCTAAATTTTCTAATAAGTATAGTTTCACTAAAATTTGAGATGAATTTGTTATTCTCTAAGATGATTTCACTATTTTGCATCATGAATTCATTATTTCAAAAATGAATTCATGGTTTCGCAATGAAGAACACAAAAAAATTAGAATAAATGAAATGAAAAAAAGGTCAAATTTGATCATTTTTTAAATCCAATGGGTTTAATATTGTTTCCAAAAAGGTTGTGGGGGGCATCAGTCTCACTAGGCATGCCAAAATATGTAGAAATCTTGAATAAGTTTCACCTTTTTCTTCTAATTAGTCCACAAATCATTTAAGATGGTGTTTGGAGAGGTTTTGATGGATTTCATACCATGACATTGAAGAATACTTTGATTTATACATCCAAGCATAATCATGTATGTGTGTCAGCTAGCTAATGACATCCATGAGGAAGGTAATATCTTTTGATTGATTTATATTTGTTTGTACTAACTAGATCTTGCACAATCTAAGAACCACGCTTAGGAAGTTAGATTTTTTATTGTTTTATGCTTATTTTTCATACTAATGATAATTAACCTCTTTCATATTCATGTGTTTATAGTATGTATATGTGAAAACTTATAATTTATGTTCCTGTAAATTGTGTACATATGACCATGCACATGCACTCAACTATATATGAATTTGTACTCAAGTATTTGTAAAGTAAGTATATATGAATGGAGTATTCCCCCATAATATGTATTGATGTGTTAATATATGTCATGTAACTAAACTCATTTTATATCTGAACCATTTTGAATCTCAAAAATCTATACTCTATACCCAAAATCTGATTTTTTTTCATTGAGGCTTATTTTTCTAAGACAAGCCAACTGTAATGTTCCCCTTTTGAGATGAGGGATGTGTCCTATAAGTTACTCATCTCAAAATAAAATTTAACTATATCATGTCATGTACAAACATAACATCATGTATAATCATGTGAACACGTGTAGAGTGTGTCATCATGGTGATGTATATTTCAATCAAGGCATGTATGTAATATATGTAATGCATGGCATGTAAGTGTCATGTCTAGACAGATGTATCGATGAAGGATGTAGTAGTAGCTATCACAAATATATAATTAAATAAGACTATGAAATAAAATAGCATGATATGGATCATGTAAAAACTCAATCTCAATAAGTACAACAAGATCAACAAACTCAATAGTTAGTGTCACACATAAGGCCAAGGGCCGCATCCAAGGGACATGAATATATCACAAAAAACAAGTACAAGAGCCACATACATGGGACATAAATATTTTTAAATAAATAATTTCAATGATCATATGCAAGGGACATAAATATGTCACAAACAAAGGGCATAAATATATTATATCAAATAAGGACAAGGGTTGCACATAATATACAAGTAATGACTAGCCTATCATGCATGAGTAACAACATTGATGAAACATAGAAAAAATAAAGACTAGTCTACACCATCCATATGTATCAATGTCACTTTATTTTAAAATAGCATATCCATGTATCATTATCTAAGATATGAGTAACTATAAAGACATGCATAAGCAATCCAGATTGCTATGTTTCATCCTATTTTTGATAAAACATAACTATATTGTATTATGTGATTATATAAGTGTAAAACTAGGAATATTATAATGTTAAAGATATAAAATTATTAGTTATTATGATTTTGAGAAATTACTAATTATGAAAAGTTATTATTTTTAGAAAGTACTAAGAAGAAATATACTTAGCTTATACATTGAATTCTATTAATTATTTTGATTGTCTACAAGTGGAAATCAGAAGAAGAGATTAGTATACAAGTTTAGATTAAAAATTATAAATATAAATAAAATCTAAGCATGCCCACTATAAGTAGATAGTGGTGAAGTGCACTCCAGTCCATTGGTCACAAACTTATCTCAGTTAACTATGATAAGTTGTAGGTAAAAAAAGATAGAAGGAAGAAATATGAAAATGACAAATCAAATGCAGAATCAGAAGATATATATGGACACAAGCATTATAAGTGGATGGTAACATAGTGCACCCAAGTCCATTGACCACAAACTTGTCCCATTTTATTGCTCATAAAATCTAATCATTATACCTTTTGCGCTTGTGGATGTTGAGTAATATTATATATTTCACTTAGGTTTTGGATACATAAAATTTATTTTTTATCTTATCTTGTCTTTAAAACCCTTAGGCCACTTTGATAGCTTTAAAAAATTAATAAAAATAGGGTTGTGTAATGGGTTGACCTAACCTCAATCAACCCCTTGATGATTTATCATTGCCTACGTACTCAATATTCCAAGGAGGAAAATCAAGTCCACATAGTTACCCCATGTAGAGTTAATATGCAATTATGTTTTTTTGACTATATGTATGCATCTAGAAGATGGATGAGATACTTGGCAATGATAGCTCTTGACTTGGATTATGGTTGCTCTTTGTGAATGATTCAAAATTTAGGTAGAATATGGTATATTTTCTTAATGTGAAAAAATGTGTAAGCTTGAACCAAGTGAATATCCAGTTTGTTAATGAGTGACCCTTGACATGTATTTATAGGTGTATTTTGAATTATTCTTTAGCTGACCTTTTAAAATATGCAAGAAGACTCAAAAATGTGTTTTGAATTTTGAAAACTATTTGTTATTTGGAGTGGGATGTAACCACTATAGGTGGATAGGAGCACACTAAACCTTTATCTGTATAGCATGAACATATCCAGAAAGATTGGAGATAGTTGTCATCTATTGGGAATTGTTTGAAGTTGATTTTAGACATCCTGAGAATTTAACATTCAAATATTTTTATAGTATTAAAGGAAAACAAAGGGTTGAATCCACATATATAAAAATGGCCTCGAGAAATGGTGAATAATAGTCATGTATTTGTGCGTAAGTCATGTGGTTTGGAATGTGTCAATAATTAGCATTTTTAAGTATTTGTGGCCATATTTATATGTCTACACCCCAACACCACCCCCATGCCCCTTATTATATTAAAAAAATCACAAGAGTAAAAGAGAAAGAGCTGAACCTAAGTGTATAAAACACACTTTGTCTTTGACCATATACTTTAATTGTGTAAGGCACTCAAATTTATGAAACCTTGCAATTACTCATGAAGTAGTCATTTTTTTCATTTCATGTTTGAAAAATATCAACTTTGAAAATTGAAAAATTGAAAATAGATCAAGGGAGGAGTACAATTGTATATAGGTGAAACCAATTTTTAGATTGTAATTGATGATGGAGAACTATGTCTCCTTACTAAATCACTTAGAGAATTTGAACCAATGGCGAATTGAGAGTGATCAATTACAAATTTCAATACTAATCAAGCTCTTGAGTTGGAAAGGTGAATTATTCAAACTCTTATGAAAATGGAATAGCACCCAATATAGTAATCCAAAAAGGTGGAACCATGATAAGTTTTCTAGAAGTGATGCCAAGCCCATTGAGTGTCACTCTACTCAAACATACATCACCCACACATATTATAATCACATTGTTGCTTATGGATATATATTCTAAATTTTCATGATCAAAAGAAAATGAAAAGTATTCATGCCCCCATCATGACCACATTGCTCGTATAATTTTATTTGAAATTAATATTTTACTTTTGCACTTTCAAACTTTAAATTTTGTTACTTTGAAACATTGAATTTTTACCACTTTGATACTTTAAAAAATTTCCACAGTGAATAATTTTTAACATGAATGACTATCATGCCCCCTCTAAATATGTGCTAATGATATATAATGTCATGCATCTATATGTTTGATTTTGAATGTATTTTCAACTTGTAAATTTGATCTTGTAATTTTTTTGCATATGCCTATGCACAAGAATTTAAGTGTGCATAATTATTTAGTTTGAGTCTTTGAAAATTGAGTGCATACACATGTCATATGTCATAAAAATATATACTTATGTGATTATATTTATCATATGTTTGACTTATGAATCACTCTTGTTATGAAATATGATTTTACATTACTTTGAATCTTTGAAAACATAAATTTTGTATTTATGAAACATGTATTATCTCCCCAAATATTTTTAGGGAAGTTTGGATCTATAGGACAATCCCACTATGGTTCCCCCCTTTGAGACGAGGGATGTAACCTGTGGGTCACTCATCTCAAAATAAGAGTTCACTATATCATGATAAATGTATGCTCATGCAGTATTATGACATCATGTTACAGAGTATGTTATCATAAAAAATGTAATTTCCATTGAAGCATGTATTTAACATTTTGAATGTAAAAGTGTCACATTGAGATAGATATAGCATTGACACATGTAGTAAAGTAATCATATTTGAGGTATACTATGATATACAAGTGCTTTATAAAGATCATGGCACCACTTAATCAATCTCAGCAAGCACACAAGCATAACACACAATAATCTTATATAATATCACACAATAATTCCAAGGGTCACATACAAGGAACATGTTTAAATGTCATATAAAAAAATATTTCACACATAAATCCAAGGTCCAAAAGTAATAGACATATTCAAATGTCACACATATCAAGTAATGATCGCATGAATATGCTCAATAAATTTTCACACAAGGGCCAAGTGCCACACACAATACATAAGCAATGTTAATCTTATCATGCAAGAAATTAAATAGCATCAAAGGAATGTAGAATAAGTGATAATTAGTCTATTCTATCCATATGTAAAAATATTGTTTTATATCAAAGTAGCATACCCATGTAGCATAATGTAAAATATGAGTGATTTATGAAGACACTTGTAAAGATATGTAGTTCAAATTTGTTGTTCCCAAAACCAGCTGCGCTCATTTTGAAACAACCCCCTACTAAACTTGTCCATTTCATCTTTCGTCTCTCTAAGCCCATTTTTGAGATTAGTGTTTTTCTTCTTTTCTCATGCACGAGTGGCAATTTTTGTCATCAGTGCATTTTCCCTTTCCATATGCAGGAGTGGCAATTTTTGCCGCCTCTGCATCTGGAACATGCATCTGGACCCTATATCTGGAACCTGCATCTGGAAGATGCAGAGGCGGCAATTTTTGCCGCCCTTACATCTGGAAGATGCAGGGGCGGCAATTTTTGCCACCCTTACATCTGGAAGATGCAGGGGCGGCAATTTTTGCCGCCCTTACATCTGGAAGATGCAGAGGCGGCAATTTTTTTCGCCCTTACATCTGGAAGATGCAGAGGCAGCAATTTTTGCTGCCCTTACATCTGAAAGATGCAGGGGCGGCAATTTTTTCTTCCCCTGCATCTGGAACTCACATTTCTCCAGCTCTAGAGAAATCTCCATTCTTTTCATTTCCTGCTCCCCTTTTTCTTCTTCTTTTTGGCCTGCTCACGTCTCATCCCTTTCAAACGCATCTCCCTGATCGTGACCAGCGAACGTGCAGTTCTCCTAGATCACTACTTTCTTCCTCTGATTGCACAATCATGGTTCCTACTGCAGTTTCTGTGAAGGGTCCCTCTTCATCGATGTCTTTTCAGCAAAAGTGCTTCCAGATCACTGAAGTTTCTATGAAGAAGTCGAAGACCATGAAGAAGACTAAAAATAAAGATTAAAGCTATTCTTCCCTGCTTTATTCAAAATGCACTTTGTAATTGTCTTGGGACATTTTTACATGCAATTTTGTAATATGTAATTACATGTAAATATTTTGGAAAAATATCTAAAAATCAAAGATGAGTCATCTTTGACCAAGATATATATATATTTTTTTTTTTTTTGAGGTTTTTCTCCCTATATATAGTGGAGACCTCATTTGTAAATGGGCTTGGAAAATTAAATAACAAATACTCTGCTGAAATTGAAGCAACTTTTGAGACTTTGTGCTCAAACTTGTAAATCATATTCTGTTGAATGAATGAGGAGCAGGTTATTTTAAACTTTGTGTTGAGATTATCTTTGTTGTTTGGGAAGTAGTTCTTATGTCTCTTTCCTAAGTAATATCTTATTCATCTGATTTAATAAGCAAAGTGGGTGTGTTATTATTATCTGAGTGCACTTCTTGAGGGTAGAAGATAGACTTTGTGCTGCTTTTACCTTTGAGATTCTCTTATCTTTTGTATTTTCAGGTGAAGACTTTGTGCTTCACTGTACTCTATGGTTGTACTTGTTCTGAATCTGTGGAGAAGCTACGGAAGACTTTGTGCTTGCGTGAGCGTTCTTGTGAACTTTGTTACTTCAGGTAATCTCTTGCTCTTCGTTTGACACCATTCTTGAAAGAAGAGGAGTGTTGTTAGCTTTAGACCAGGGATTTTTCCTCTTTTGTTCTTTATACATTACTTCTGAAAAAAGAGAAGTAGATGTTGTTATACCACCCCCATGTGTAATTTTTTGCTTAATTACATATATGCTTATAGCACATAAATATTGATAGGGAACCTCCCCTTGATGAGAGGAGAGATTTACCTCGTCCAGATCTGATAAAGCCGCACTCCTCGTGGTGTAAATCTCCCTTATGTTGTGGTTGATATCCCCATTTTGCCATCAGTTAGTTGATGACAAAATATTCACCCAACAGTTTTTGGCGACTCCGCTGGGGATTCGAGTGTGCAGTCTGAAACCTCAAGTTTTGGATTGAAGCAGTCCCTACCCTTATCCATTACATAATCTGGCGACTCCATTTCATGTCTTACCCATTATCATTATAGCCTTACCAGCTACCTCCATTATATTATCTAGTCTGCAAAACCAGAGCTACTGGGAAGAACGCGCATCTTAAAGCCTCTAGCTTCAACTTGAAGTAGTTTCGGTCCCATTTTTGTTTTAAAAATCTGGCAACTCCACGCTACACCAGAAGTTAGAGATCTAAGGGTGTTGTCGACCCTGTGTTTGAATTGGCACAACATAGTAATTTTGATCTGTTTCCAAAATCAGCTTCTCTTCAACGGTATAGGAGTTTCCCTCCCAGCCTTGTCAGGTCACCAACACAAGGTAGAACTTCTTTTTCCGCTGTCAATCGTTGCCTACCTATAAACACTCCACCAAGGTTTGTTATCCCACTTTTTCATCCTCTTATCATAATGGCTCAAGGCCCGTGGGGTAATTCCTTTGGCCCTCTTAATTTAACCCCACCTCTGCATGAACTACCTCGTAGTTCTAAGAAAAATTTACCTAGGTTTTTTGGTGATGGAAAGGTTCATCCCGACGAGCATATTGTTGCTTTCTCCATAGCATGTGGCATAATTGGTGTTGAATTTGAAGATGTAGCGGTGAGACTTTTTGTGGAGACTTTGCAAGGTGCTGCTGCGGATTGGTTCTATCACTTGCAGGTCGGGTCAGTGACTGACTGGAATACACTAAAGTCCATATTTGAAGCTAGATTTAAACCCGCTGAAGATGCACATGCTTTGTTAGCTCAGCTAACACAGATGAAAAAAGAATCTCAGGAACCCATGAGGGATTTCATAGCCAAATTCAACAAGTTGAGAAATCGAATTCCAATCGTGGCTCAGCCCACGTCGAAAAATCTCAAGTGCTTTTTCATCAACTCGCAGCTTCCTGAAGTAAGTTTTCTATTAAGGTGAGCTGGTCCTATGGATCTAGCATTGGCTAAAAATTTGGCTACTGAGATTGAGGATGATCTTATCCTGGCAGGTAAGATCAGAAAAGACCCAAGTAAAAATAAATTCCCTTCATCTAATGAAAGCCCTTCTACAGCTAATACAGATCCTATGGTACAAAAGTTAGCAAATGAAATGCTAGCTCTCAGAAGACAGATGGCCCAAGTTATGTCTACTTCTCCTAATCAGGATATGCCAAGGAGGACATTTCAGAATCAAGCATACCAAGGCAATGCTGCTAGGAATCAAGGGCAGCCAAATCATCTTCCTCCCCCACAGAGGAACCTTACCCTTGAAGCCCCTCCAACCAACTCAGCGGTTGGGTATCTGGAAATAGAACGCGCTCCCCCTTTCCAACCTGAGTTGGACCAATAATATGATGCTAATCTCTTTGGAGAGGAAGAAGAAGAATTAGCTAGTGACTCCGTCATTGGCTACCTGAATTATCAAGATGAACCCAAAAGTGAGGGGAATGTAACTGAAGGATCATATGTCGTATTCACTCGGTCCCAGAAAAAGTCAGCCCGACAAGCTAATAAAGAGAAGATAGAGGAGCAACCTCGGCCAGTAGTTTCAATTGCCAAGCGGGGAACCACTCTGCCCTTCCAACCAAAAGACTCGATAACTATTGAAAAGGTACGTACCCCAAGCATCCCTGCACCCTTTACTTCCACTTGGCAAACTAGCCCTTCCCATCCCAAAAACCAAAAGAGTGAACTCCCATCCTCTGTGCCTAGTCTAATTTTGACATTTGACATAATTGAGCATGTCAAAAAGACTAAAATTCAAATGTCTGAACTTGAATTTCTACAAGCCCATCCTGAACAGTTAGACATATTGGCAGAATGTGTGAAAGGTACAACCATCCCTACAAGACAAGAAATTTTGAGGGTAACTCATGATCCCCCAAAAGATATATCCACCCGCAACAATCTTGTCGTGACTCCTCTAGTTGCTCTTGAGAAAATAGAGAAAATAGAACCTTTCTATGTTTCTCTGTTAATAAATGGTCGCAAGCTGAGCAACTGCATCATCGATTCTGGTGCATCTGACAATGTTATGCCTGCTAGAGTGGCAGAATCTCTTGGTCTCACATTGACTAAAACTTTTGGGAGATGTTTCTCCATGGAGAACAAACAAGTACCACTATTGGGGCAAATCAAAGATGCCCAATTTGCATTTGCAGTGTTCCCTGACAAGAGGATTAAGATGATAGTGTTGGTAGCTGACGTCCCAGCCTCATATGGCATTCTGCTTGGACGAAACTTTTGCAAAGATGTCGGAGGAGAATTGAGCATGGACTTATCCCAGGCCAGGATCCCTGTGAAAGGCGTGATGCAAAGGTTGCTTCTTGAGAGAGAGGCAAAGTACGTGGTCACCCAAACGTCATCTCCTGCGGCTCAGATTTTATTTGAGTCTTTTGGCAGGGGTAATTATCTTCTGACCACAAAGGAGGTTCATGAAGAACCTATTAAAGCCCTTGAGAATGCCAACTAGAAAATTGGTTCAACTGAAATAATGACAAGTGGATCTGATAGTGCCAATCAGTGGCGGGTGTCAAATGAGGACAATCAAATCAGGTGCTGAAGAAAACCAGAAGAGCAACCAATTATGGTATCTGACCATGCTGTTGTGCATCATGATCAAGGAAAAGAACTCTTCGCCAAGAAAACAAAGATTCATGGTTTTCGGGTCAAAAGACAAATCTTGCTGTGGGGCAAGAGGAGAAAACTAAAGGGATGGCACAGGAAGTTAGTTTTCTGGTGGAGGTTTCCATTTACACATCGTCAATTCTGGGGGGAAAATGGCCTCTTGCTAGTGTATCGAGACAGAGCATCATCACCACTGCCTCTAATGGGGCAGCATCTGAGGTGCTTCGATTCTTGAAGTACCAAATAAATTCTCCTGTATATTTGTATAGTCTTTAGCTTTGTTTTATTCGTTTCTTTTTCATTTTTGGAGCCTTTCTTTTTGAGTAACTTGACTCCGTGGCCCAATGGCATGCTTCTAAGGCACTGGAGATTCTGAATTCTACTCTCTTCAATTACTTTTTGTAATAGAAGGCAGTTCCCCAACAGGAGCCAGTTGTTGTTCCCAAAACCAACGGCGCTCATTTTGAAACAACCCCCTACTAAACTTGTCCATTTCATCTTTCGTCTCTCTAAGCCCATTTTTTGAGATTAGTGTTTTTCTTCTTTTCTCATGCATGAGTGGCAATTTTTGTCATCAGTGCATTTTCCCTTTCCATATGCAGGAGTGGCAATTTTTGCCGCCTCTGCATCTGGAACATGCATCTGGACCCTATATCTGAAACCTGCATCTGGAAGATGCAGAGGTGGCAATTTTTTCCGCCCTTACATCTGGAAGATGCAGGGGCAGCAATTTTTGCCGCCCTTACATCTAGAAGATGCAGGGGCGGCAAAAATATTTGGAAGATGCAGGGGCGGAAATTTTTTCCGCCCTTACATCTGGAAGATGCAAGGGAGGCAATTTTTGCCGCCCTTACATCTGGAAGATGTAGAGGCGGCAATTTTTGCCACCCTTACATCTGGAAGATGCAGAGGCAGCAATTTTTGCCGCCCTTACATCTGGAAGATGCAGGGGCGGCAATTTTTTCTTCTCCTGCATCTGGAACTCACATTTCTCCAGCTCTAGAGAAATCTTCATTCTTTTCATTTCCCGCTCCCCTTTTTCTTCCTCTTTTTGACCTGCTCGCGTCTCATCCCTTTCAAACGCATCCCCCTGATCGTGACTAGCGAAAGTGCAGTTCTCCCAGATCACTACTTTCTTCCTCTGATTGCACAATCATGGTTCCTACTGCAGTTTTTGTGAAGGGTCCCTCTTCATCGACGTCTTTTCAGCAAAAGTGCTTCCAGATCACTGAAGTTTCTATGAAGAAGTCGAAGACCATGAAGAAGACTGAAAATAAAGATTAAAGTTGTTCTTCCGTGCTTTATTCAAAATGCACTTTGTAATTGTCTTGGGACATTTTTACATGCAATTTTGTAATATGTAATTACATGTAAATATTTTGGAAAAATATCTAAAAGTCAAAGATGAGTCATCTTTGACCAAGATATTTTATTTTTATTTTTATTTTGTTTTTGAGGTTTTTCTCCCTATATATAGTGGAGACCTCATTTGTAAATGGGCTTGGAAAATTAAATAGCAAATACTCTGCTGAAATTGAAGCAACTTTTGAGACTTTGTGCTCAAACTTGTAAATCATATTCTGTTGAATGAATGAGGAGCAGGTTATTTTAAACTTTGTGTTGAGATTATCTGTGTTGTTTGGGAAGTAGTTCTTATGTCTCTTTCCTAAGTAATATCTTATTCATCTGATTTAATAAGCAAAGTGGGTGTGTTATTATTATCTGAGTGCACTTCTTGAGGGTAGAAGATAGACTTTGTGCTGCTTTTACCTTTGAGATTCTTTTATCTTTTGTAGTTTCAGGTGAAGACTTTGTGCTTCACTGTACTCTACGGTTGTACTTGTTCTGAATCTATGGAGAAGCTACGGAAGACTTTGTGCTTGCGTGAGCGTTCTTGTGAACTTTGTTACTTCAGGTAATCTCTTGCTCTTCGTTTGACACCATTCCTGAAAGAAGAGGAGTGTTGTTAGCTTTAGACTAGGGATTTTTCCTCTTTTGTTCTTTATACATTACTTCTGAAAAAAGAGAAGTAGATGCTGTTATACCACCCCCATGTGATATTTTTTGCTTAATTACATATATGCTTATAGCACATAAATATTGATAGGGAACCTCCCCTTAATGAGAGGAGAGATTTACCTCATCCAGATCTGGTAAAGCCGCACTCCTCGTGGTGTAAATCTCCCTTATGTTGTGGCTGATATCCCCATTTTGCCATCAGTTAGTTGATGACAAAATATTCACCCAATAAAATTTACATTTGAGGTCATAAAAAGATATAACATGTTGTAGTGTAACCTATAGAAGAAGATGATGACCCCAACGTAGGCATGGCCACTGGGTAGAAGGGAGTCTAGCATATAAGAGTGCATGTATAATGCATGTCCTACGTCACACTCATATACCTCATAAAAACTCATGTGGGTATGAAAAAATCATATGTTATTTACAAAAATATGTAATAAATAACATATGTAAAGAATTAAACTAACATCTCGTGTCTTGTTTAGTATCTAATTTTTATTTATTTTTAAATATTTTGAATATTTTTATATTTTTGTAATAGTTGATTTTTTTTAGATTTCTTGAAATATTGTTTAGCCTATAACTTGGGCCACAAGATGTTCTCATGGAGTTCATGCATAACATATGTAGTTCCCATCTAAATTATGTGTTAATTTACCAATTAGAATGAGATGCCACTATGTAGATCTTGTGATGTTAGGATTATTGTACCAATCTTCTACATAATCAAAATTAGGATCATAATTATCTTTTTGGTCTTGTAATATCAAAATGTTACTTTGATCATTGTTTATATTTGTATATGTAAATCTCACTACACCATAATGTGTTACTAGATGTTTAAATATTTTTTATTTTTTGAATGTGTCATATCACATGATTTTATTGTAATGATATTATTTGTTTTGGCAGGAATAATAGCTAAAAAGATATTTTCTTTTGTTTATTCTTGTTGGATGAACTAATATCTTATTTATCATAAGGATGTGTGTTAGATTCATGTTGAGTTCACAAATATGTTTTACCCCATTTTTGATAAAAACATAAGTAAATTATATTATTCCTTCTCTCATTACCACAAATATTGAGCATAATTATACATTTATTTAATATGAAACATATTTTCCACTCTTTTCTACATAATATTGAGCACAATTATACATTTATTTAGAGCGAAACACATTTTCCTTTATTTATTAAATAAATATTTTTTGATGTGGGTTTTATGCACACGAAAGAACCTTACAAGATAGCATCTAACAATTTAGTAGCAGTGAAATAAATTCACTCCAAGGCATGAGTTGTGGGTTATTAAGTTTTGTAAACAACCTATTGGTGGAATAGCAATGAGCAGAGCAGTTGTTTACCACAAATGGTTTAGTTAAAGATGAATATATATCTACCTAAGATGCATGGATAGATAATAAATCTAACCTAAGGTGGGGATAACCAAAATAAACTCAAAAAGAGGGAAAGGTAGGGTAGAAAATAAGGCATGTGGATCAAACAAGATAAAACCCTTTTAAGTCAGTGTTTGAACTAAGGATTAGACAAGCAATCAGGTACCAATGTCTATTGTAAGATATTGTAAGCACATCAACAATCAAATATATTTAATATTTTAATGAAATAAGAATACAATCAACTTTATAATATATAATGAAAGGTTGTTGCTGATGTGAGATTGTAATTACACGTCTACAAAGGGAGATTATGATTATTAAACAAAAAGGCATTCAAATTAGACATATCGCAATATGAATAAATGTATTTAAAAGAAAACTCAAGCAAAACCAAGAGACTAAGTTACCATAATGATAGAACTTATTACAAGATTGATGGCTTTGGAGAAGAATCAGATTTACACATCAAAACCAATTACAAAACAATCTTCAAAATTTCCTATTAATTTTAATACCCGAAATTATCCTCCCTTTGGGATAGGGAAGATACAAATATATATATAGGCTTGGGAAGGGGTTGTCTCATCCTCCAAGTGAAATCTAAATTTACATCTCCAAAAAATAAAACTATGTGTCAAAATCATGCAGAGCATGCATGTATAAAAGTATTTACGTAGAATAGAATTCCTCATCTAAAATACAATATTTATATGCCAAATAAATTAGGAACCAATAGTTTAAACTTAACTAAACCATGTAAATAGATGTTTATATTTAGATTGGTGTTGACATGGCACTTCCAGAAGACAAATATGGTTGAGTGAGAGTTGTAGAAATAGAAATAGACATTGTAGGCCCTTGGGGAATCAAAACTAGCTTCGTTGGAGTATGCATGACTGTATATGTATAAAATTGGAGACTATATTTTAATGTGACATCACTCATAGTTGTTTATGTGCTTGGTGATAACCTTGATGCTCCATTTATGGATCTAATTTTTTAAATAATATGTGTGATGTCTCAAAATCCTTATTACTAATGTCAAAATTAAGCAGGGCAAGCTTGATTATTTTGATGGCTTATGTCATGAACATTGTGTGCTTTAACTCCAAGATATTGAATTCATATCCAAAGGCTTTAGCATTTTTCACTTTGTCTTTAAAAAAAATGATCAAATGCAAGATCTCATCATTGGTTTTGTATATATCTCCCTCAACTTCATCCTTGAAGCTATTTGCAGTTGCTTTAAGGAGTGTCTCAAAATTGGGTATGTTGATTAATTATTTAGTAGAGGTTATCATATCAGTAACCCTTATATCTTACAAAAATTTTAAGGCATCATTTTCATGGCTTCCAAAATGTCCCATCAAAGTCATCATTTGTGTATGTTAGTTAAGGGCACTATCCCTTTTTACATTTAGATAACTTAGGGCCCAAGCAACATCTTGACTGGATATCAAGTTTAGATGATTGAATGTGCTACTTCTTAAATAGTGAACCAAAAAGGTAACCCTCTTCTCAAACTCTTTTAGTTAGTTCCAGATTTTGAGAACCTTTGTTCTATCAAACTAGCTCTCTCCTCTAGAGACTCGAACGTTATTCAAAATATTTTACACCCTGGCGGCTACACTTTGTACACCGCCTACAATTTCTTGAGAGGCATGAATAATTTATCTCTATAGTAATATATGTTGTGCCTTCTCCTTGATCTTGTACATTTCTTTCATTTCTTCTCTAGCTTAATCCACAAAAGAACATAAATTATTTGTATACTTTTCTGGTTCAATTGGATTCTTTTTGGCCTTTTTGGCCAAAGGGAAATAGATTTTTCCTTTGTTCAAACTCTATCTTCTCCCTTATATTCATGTTCATCACCTTCCTCTTCTTCACTCTCTGAATATTTACACTCTATTTTTCAAACTGGGTGGATACTGTAGGTAATTATGTAATAACCATTTTTTTAATCTCATCCCTTTGGCCTTACATCTCTTTAACCCATTGAGGAACAATAATTCACCCTTCTTCTGGTTGACTTGGGTCTTCAAAGGTAGAGGTTGAAGTGATCGTTGGAGGAGGAATTATTATTGGAGGTATTAATTAATCACTTGTTTTAATTAGGAATTATATGGATGGATAAACAATTATTTGACATGGTTAGGCTTCCCTTTATGGGTTAACTTCAACCACATATTTGTAGGTTTTTTACAACTATCATTGTGGCTAACTATATTAGTGTATATTGTGGCAATGGTAGATCCAATTGATTTTAATATTAAGGGGGGACTAGTGGCCCTTTAGGATCAAAAATGAAAATTGAAACTAAATTCTCAAAGTAGACTATTTTCTTTGGAACCTTTATTTGTATTGATGCTGAAAAAATAGAAGAATCACCTGAACTAGATAATGATGGCCCTAGAATGACCAAAGGAAAATATGTAGCCAAATTATTTACAATAATAACAAAATTATCAAGGGAATAAACTACCTTATTGATGTTTTTTTTTTCCTCTTTAGTGAGGATTTGTTTTTCTAATGTTCCAGCTGGAGTCTAGAGTTTCTTCTTCATGCAAACTTCCTAGGTTCATTGCTTTGGCCTTTTATAGTTTTGCTTCCTCGTTTGCTTCTTCTAGCATTTCCTCCTCATTTGATCATGATTCTGGTCCAATCATTATTTTTATATTTACTTCCTCCTCATCCATAACATAGTCCACTAAGTATATTACATGTCCATGTTCCTCTTCCTCTGCTTCCTCCTCATCGAGGGTTTCTTCTAGAGAAGCAAGATCTAAAGATGGTCTTTACTCTACTTGCTAAATTTTGGAGGAGGTTGGAATAACTTTGGCTTCCTTTGATAAGTGAATATGGGATGAATGGTAGGTGAAGGGGACGATGAAACAAATTATGGATCCACAATTATAAGGACTATCAATATAGGTTGTGGTGAAGGAATGGTGAGTGTAACAAAAGTGGTAGAAAGAATAATGGATGGACTTGGTCGAGGGGATAGATGAGTGGATGGGAGAGATGAGAAAAAAGCTTGTATAAACTCAAGGAGACTCACCTATGTGGTGTTGTAAGTGGAGGAAGATATGCCATAGATAATGTGCTCTATTTATTTGTCATGAGGAGGTGTAGTCCTATCAAATGTAGTAGCCATGACCAAAATTATGGTAGCAGCTAGATAGGTACAATCCAAATGGGGATTAGGGAGACCTATGACAATTTCCTTTCTAATTTGGAGGTTTTCCTCCCTTTGGTTATTGGACTCTTCCTCTTGTAAATTGGTTTCTTATTTTGTAGGAGAGGGGGGCTAGTCATGTTGTCCTATTAGGTCTTGTGGCTATGTTGGGTGCCACTAATGACTCCAAGCTTGTTTTGTTTGCCTTACCATCATGTTTTAATTTTCTTTGGTGATTTTTAGGTCATATTGAATGGCCTAGACAAAATTCATGGACATTTTATATTCCTACATGAGGGTCCACACGTATGAGTCATCTGATGCATTCAAAAATATATCATCTTACTTATACTCTTAGTGACCACATGTAATGGTCACTCCCTTCTTATCCTTAAGAAATTGGAGATAGTTCATGAATTTTCCTTTAGGGTCCCATTATCTAAATTGGGCCACTTTAAATTATAATGGGCTCTAATTTTATCAGCTTAGTTGAAATGTGTCTTTACATAAATTGAAGTTGTTTGATGCTCAAAGGGGTCTTATAGTAATAGGCCTGATTTTTTAGGTCAAGTTCTTAATCTATATTGTTGTATAGTTGGTGGTCCACCTCTTGTTCTGTAAATTTGTATAGAACATGATGTGGTAAAAATAGAGGGGGTGCCCTTGTTCATGTTATTTGGATTATGATACAATCTAGATAGTACCAATAAGCCCACATTTTGCCTATACTTATTTTTAAATTCCTAGATATTCTAGGCATCTAAGTGACATGGATGACTTGATAAACTTGAGGATGGATTTATTCACAAATCATTGTAATTTAATTTTTGTATTTGTATACAAACATAAAATAATAGTCCTCATAGATTCTGTTATCAATATATTATGTTGATGGCTGCCATAATTCACCATGGGCTATGTGGACCATCTCAAGGATCACATCTAATAGGTATGACATCATATAAAACTTTCCATTTGTATGCCTTTGTTCATGTTTGTACATTTAGGTCTTTAGTCTAACACGTATTATCTCTCCTAAGGCCATAATTTTATCTGAAGTGAGGAGAATGTCCAGCAATGGGACCCATTCCACTTGTACATTGGTAATACTAGAAAAGCCATATAATATATTCAAAATGGTCATGGCTATTATGATAATAGGCCTAAATTTAATGATATTATTGTAATAAATGACCTCCTTTAGGTTTAATCTTTGACCTTTCACTATCCATTGTTTTAATTTTCCATCTAAAATGTTGTGCTTGAGCCATATAATTTCTTAAGACTTGGTTATAAGCAACCTTAGGTTTTGGGAGCCTGGGGTACCTTTCAAATGCTCTTCCAAAAATATATATAATTATGTTCTTCCCTTTTTTGAGGTGTATACAGTCCTCAGAATAATTACCATTGAAAAACAAATCATGTATAAAATTGATACACATCATTACTCTCTAATTTTATTGTTGCTTGATGAAGTCCCTTGGTCTTGATTAGCAACAGGTCATCAACGTGTTATTTATGCTCTTGAGATAATTGATCTTGTGAATATTATGGTGCCATAGACTCCAGTTCATTCCAAAGGGTTGAATAGTATGGGAACTTAAAATCCAAGGCACTCTTGTCAAATATTGTGTTAGTATACTCAATGTGTCTAGTAATGGAGTATACAGAAGGATCCTAGATGCATGGTGCTTTTAGGAAAGTCATTTAAATGATCTAAATGTTTTAATTCCTTTGTAAAACTTTTTTAACTCTCTTCACAAATTTGTTGATAAAATTAGGACTTTTATGGTCATTGGAGATCTCAAAATTACAATGTTCACCCATAGATTAATGGTGAAGTGACATTCCTTTGCTTAGATTTTCTATATATTTCCCAAAGTGTGCACCTTGAATGCATAATTCATGTGAGTTAAATGCTAATAAAAATTTTTGATTTTGTTCTCATTTTAAATTTAAATGTGTCAGTTAGCTTTGGTGAGTTTATGTTTTCCATATGGTAAATTTTTTTTAACTTTATATGTGTAGTCACTTCTTCGAGATAGGTGTCAATTTATCGCTCACTAGCCTCTACTTTGATGTCAAACTCATTTACTCATACTTTGGCCCTGAGTATATTTAATCATGGCACTTTTTTCTCACTTACCTGGGTCTTGAGATTTATGGTCTTGATTTATATACTCTATGGTTGTGGGCTAATATGATTGAGCCACGTGGAATACTCTCAGGGTTGTGGTAACTCAAAAACTCAAGGCCTCAATTGTTTAAACCTTTGAACTATGTATGTCCCTAGGAAGGATTCGAGTTAACAAAATATTACCACATGACACAATCTTGGCACCACGGAGACACGAGGAATCAGAGCCATAGAACCATTAAGTTATTAACTTGATTTTCAACTTCCATGGGTTTGGGCTAAAAAAATTGTGCCAACTATCAAACCCTCATATCTCAAAACCTAGAGGCCATTAGACTTTGTTTTAACCTTCCAAGTTCTAAGTTAACAGAATTGTACCACTTGTCAAACTCTTAAAACTATGAAACCTTGGGACCATTAGATGATTAACTTTGATTTGAACTTTCATGGTTCTAGGTTATGTAGTTATGTTGTGTGGCATGTTCTTGGGGGTCATAAACTTTAAAGACTTAGAATTTTATTTAAAGTGATCTTTGTTCCAGTTAAACATGGTTTTGCCATGCGGATGTCCTATGGTGTCCCAAATGCTGATAACGTACAGAAGTTTTGTCGAACTGTGGTTGGTTTTAAGTAACATGGTAGTGCTATCTATCAATATTTTGAAGCTCAGACTCTTTAGAACCCTTAGAATTTTTGTGAAGGCTGAAGGGCTCTGTGTAATGTAATATTAGCACTTGTCCTGATTTTGAATAATAAAGGTAGGGCCTGAATGTGAATAATTTATGATTTTTTGTCCATAGTCCTACAAACATGCAATAAATCATAGAAAGATTAGGTTGAGATACATTAGTTTTATTAGTCCATAAATCATAAAGTCAATTTTTAAAAAGAATTTTGAAAACCCAAGGTTTAAAATAAATCAAATTCAATGTTCAAGCTTTGATTTTCATAATTTGAAATTATGTAAATTTAGACATTGAGGACAACCTTAAACCTTTACATATTAAAACCAGTGTCATGGATCTCTAAGGTTTATAGGGACTTTAATAAAGGCATTCAAACACTAGTGGGTCCCTATTTGAATATTAAAATGGGGTGTGTGTTAGGGCACATTAATATTGAGCACAAGTACACATTTGAAGTTATAACTTTTCATGAAAAAACTTAAACCAACACAAGAAAACAAATATCACCATATTTTAAAAGAGCAAAGTGCATGGGAAAAATGATGACAGACTAGTGTATGTCGACGAGCTAGGGCAGCCGTGCCCTGGCTCATTTATTATTGTGTCGCTGCAAAGGAAGGGAAAGGGCATCGATTGGTAGTAGGGGGTGGGGTATTGCAGCTTTGGCTACTTATTATGTTAAAATCTTTTTTTATTCTATATTTTGTGCTGTGAGATGTGTGCAACCCCTGGTTAGTCCATCATGAAGGGGTCGATGGTGCTAGTTGGAACGAACTCACAGCTGGAGAGAACAATAAGGCAAGCGTAATCATGGCTAGGAGTATGCCTTCCAAGATTGGTGTTGGTTTCAATTTCAGTGAAGTGGTCGGCATGAATTTTCCAGGACAGGATGTGCAGGGGTATGAGAATGCCCTCTTTTCTCAAAATATAGATGCTAAGGATTCAAATCTGCTTGGAGGATCCAGGATCATGAAGGTTAACGGATGTCTCGAGAGATGCAAAGAATGACCAAAACTGGTAATTCCCTTTGAAATGATTACTGAGGATGTAGAATACTATTCTAATCATTCCTTATTTTGTAATTTCTTGGGTTTAAAAGTCTCCCTTCAATTCTTGGAGAGTTGGGCTCGATGAGTATGGGAACCAGAGGGTGAAATGGAAGTCACGATGCTCGCAAACAACTACTTCATGGTGACATTTATCTGTCTGACTAACCACAATAGGGTCTTTGAAGGGGGGCCTTATTTTTATAACCAAGTGGTATTATTTGTAAAACCATGGCATGCAGGCTTTAACCCCTTTGAGGAGCTTCCTAATAGAGTGCCAGTGTGGGTGCAGTTGCCTAGATTCCCAATAGAATTTTGTCATGAGGACGTGCTTCATATGTTGGCATCAATGCTTGGAAGACCTATTGGATCTTCTACACAAACCTTGAGTAAGAAGGTGATGACCTTTGCTCGTATTTGCATAGAAATTGATTTAATTAAACCATTGCCAGATGCAGTAGAGATGAGTGTAGGTTCATATTCTTGGGTACAGCAACTAAACTATGAGACACTTCCATTCAGATGCTACCTTTACCATGAATATGGCCATTTGGTGCAAAGATGTCCAAAAGCCAAGCCATTGGAATAGCAAACTACGCCTCCCTCTAGTTCCATGCCTAGTACTGACAAAGGGAAGAAGCCTGTAGCAGGGGAGAATAAGGATGCTGAGGGCTTTGTTCAGGTAAAAGCCCAAACCCATAGCAGAGGATAGAAAAGAACTTTAAGGGAACGATAAGAGGAGGATACATTTAATAGGTTTGAGATCCTAGATGAGTTGGGGCAGTAAGCAATTAATCCAGATATGAACAATGTTAATCACCCTGAGTTGGATTCAGAATTGGTGATAGGTGCTGCCAAGCCTCTGTGTGTTATGCAAGAAGAATTCGCTATGCCCATGCTCATGGATAGATAGACGGGAGTGCAGGTGGCAGAGGAGACAAATGTAGGTATGGGGCAGGGCATATAGGAAGTAGAGCCTGTGATACGGGCTGTGGCAGTAGAAGCAGACAAAAGAAGGAAATCTACCCCTCATCTAGGCATCCTTCAGAAGGATGGGAAGAAAAGGGCTTCGGAGAAAAATGCTAAGACAGGGCGTAAAAAGGACCTGGAGAGGATTAAGATGATTGGGGAGAACTTGGTGGAGTCAGGAGTGGTTAAGACCCTAGACACCCATTTCTTGACTCCTCCCAAATGATTTTTATCTCTTGGAGTGTAAGGGGCTTGAACAACGGCCCCAAACAAAAAGCTGTTTGGGAATTAGTGCGTAGGCATTCTTTGGATGTTCTCTTTTTGTAGGAGACTAAATTTTATGTTGATTGTATGATGACTATGGTGCCTCAGATATGGAGGCAAGGCCATTGTCAGTGCGTTGGAGCCCAGGGATCCTCGAGGGGTGTGGCATGCTTATGGAACCCGCGCAAGATCTAGCCTGTGTCTTGGATTTCATTTAGATCCTCTTTATCTATGGTTTCTTAGTGCATTGAATCAGAGAATCTGTTATTTTCTCTAATGTCTATGTTCTGATGGATTTTTGAGGCAAGCTCGAGGTATGGAACAATATTCATGAGGTGCGTAGTTTGCCTCCTTATTTGCCTTGGATTATTGCTGGAGACTTTAATGTCATTCTAGATTTATCAGATAAACTGGGAGGTAATATGAAAATAGAGCCCTCTTCCATTTTGCTTAGAGATAATATCTCAGCCCTTAATCTTGTTGACATTAAGCCCAGCAATGGCAAATTCACGTGGAACAATAGAAGGTTGGGGGACAGCTATATTGCTGAGTGCCTTGATCGTTTCATGGTGTCATGTTTTTGGGTGGGGGGTCATGGTCTTCTAGCTCTGAAATACTTGATTGGCGGGGCTCAGATCATTGGCCCATTAAGCTCACTATTTCCTCAGCTAGGACGCCTCAAAGACTGCCTTTTAAATTCCATCTCATGTGGCTCAGGGATCCAGACCTGTATGGTTGTGTTGCCGATTGGTGGAGAAGAGGTAGACCAGGATTTGGAATTGCTATGTATACTTTTGCCAAGCTCTTACAATTTGTCAAATATCAGCTCAAGCGCTGGAACAAACAATGTTTTAGGAACATTCATCAGGAAGAAAATGTGGCACAAACACATTTGAATGAAGTGACCCAGATGATTAGGGAAGGGGGGGCGTCTCAACTTCTATTAAGAGAGGAGGCTAAAGCTCTTAAATTGGTGGAGGAATGGGATTTGAGGGAGGAAATGTTTTGGAAGCAGAAAGCGTGGAATGTTTGGCTTTAGGAGCGAGATAGGAATAATGCATTCTTCTTCAACTCTGTGAAAGCCAGGCAACATGGTAATACTATTTCCTCATTGGTGACGGATAGGGGGAGACCATTCATTCCACCCAGGGTATTTGTAATGAGGCAAAACTGTACTTTGCTTCTTTATTTCAGGAGGAAGTGTAGGGGGACTTGGTGGCTAAGACCCAGGTTCTTTCATGTATTCCCTCTTTGGTCTCTATGGAGATGAATGAGCATCTTATGAGTGTCATTTCTATGGAGGAGGTAGAGAGGACAGTTTTCCAAATGCAAAAAGGTAAAGCGCCTGGGCCAGATGGATTTTTGATTGAATTTTTCTAGGAGTTTTGGGATATTATAAAAGTTGATCTCTTGGCTGTTGTTCACGAATCACAGATGAATAAGCAGATGCTCAGGGCTTTGAATTCAACTTTCTTGGATCTTATCCCTAAGGGGGAGGGAGCTGATCAGCTAAGTCAATTTTGTCCCATTTCCCTTTGCAATGTGATTTATAAAATTATCTCCAAGCTGATTGCAGAAAGATTGAAAAGGTGGCTAACTTTGTTTATTTCTGAAGAGCAAAGTGGATTCGTGGAAGGGCGACAAATCTTAGATGTCATTATGGTGGCTACTGAGGTGATTCATTTGATGGCCAATTCAAAAGAAAAGGCCATGTTCATTAAGCTAGATATGAGTAAAGCTTATGACAGAGTCTGGTGGTCCTTCCTTAAAAAGGTTTTGAGTGCTTTTGGATTTAGTGAGGATTAAATTTGTTGGGTCATGAGCTGTGTGAATTTGACCTCCTTCTCGGTTCTGATTAATGGGGAGCATACTAATTTGTTTGGAGCTTCTTGTGGCCTTCGGCAAGGCGATCCCCTCTCCCCTTATCTGTTTCTTCTTTTGGTAGAAGGGCTGGGACGGTTGATCAAAAGGAATGTGGAAGGGGGACATATTCAGGGTTGGCAATGGGGTGGAGGTCTCCCGACACTATCTCACATATAGTTTGTGGATGATGCAACTTTGATGGGCATGGCAATGATGAGAGAGGCGTCTAATATGCACAGAGATTTGGATGTTTATCTTGAGGCGTTAAGATAGCTAATTAATGAGGGTAAGTCTTCAATTTATTTTTTCAACACCCCTCTTCCAATTCAATGAAGAATTGCTAATTTATTCAAGTTCCAAATTGGAAGTCTTCCTCTGCTTTATCTTGGCATTCCCATCTCGACTGGGAGACAATCTAGGGAGACGTGGAAGGGCCTTCTGGATAAGTTTTGTGCTAAGGTTAATCATTGGACTCATCATTGGTTGTCCTTTGCTGGTAGGGTTCAGTTGCTTCAATCAGTTGTGTAGGCACTCCCTATATACAAGTATGGTTCAGGTAGCATCAGCGTGTTTTGTGAGAGAGCTTGACTCCTTGGCAAGGCAATTTCTCTAGGCCGGCAATTTAGCAGTGATTAAATGGAGCCTCATTTTATGGGAGATAGTTTGCAATCCAAAAAGGTTGGGAGGTCTTGGATTAAGACAGTCGCTACTCTCTGGTACAGCTTTGGCTACGAAACTGTATTGGAGATGGTGTGTTGAACCAGACTGGTTGCGGACTAGAATCTTATCCCACAAGTATTTGGTAGGGGTTCCTTAGAGTGATACTCCTCGGCATAGTTTGATATGGAAGGGGTCAGTGATCTGGTCTACGCTCAAGAAAGGGGCTACACTCATTAAGCGTGGTTTGTTCTAGATATGCAAAGACGAGATGGAAGCACGATTTTGGTAGGACTCTTGGGATGGTTTTTTGCCCCTAGAAAATCAATATCCTTAGTTAAATATATTAGCGCAAAGATTTGGTGAAGCCAGTTGGTTGAGGGTGGGTGATTTCAAGGAGATTTCCCGTTAGGGGCAGGTGATGACAGCGAGGTGGAAATCATCAGAGGAATGGCCGATTATGGGATTGGAAGTGGAGTGCACTGAACTCCAATCGATTCTTGCTAGATGCAACTGTAGTGCCCTTTTGGAAAGGGATGTTTTGGTGTGGGCCCCTAATTTGAAGGGTTCTTACACGGTGTCTTCAGGGTACCAGGCGTTGATCTCTCAGCAACTAGATGGCGGGAGGGAAGTTCCTTGGTGGAAAAAAGTATGGAATAGTTTCTCTTGGTCAAAGTGTAACTATTTCACCTAGACCTTGGCCTAGAATAAATGCTTGACGTGGGATAATATCTGGAAGAGGGGATTTGCTGGCCCTTCAAGGTGTGCCTTATGCCACAGCGAGGAGGACTCTCAACACTTATTCTTCGGATGCCCCTTCTCAATGCAACTATGGCATTTTTGGTGGGCTGCATGGAAATGTCAATGCATCCATGCATCCTCCTTGGCTGATTTTTGGGCGAGATTGGGTAGACCGCCCTCACCGGCTTCATTTTTGCAAGAGGTATGGTACGCTGGTCCTATTTTCCTTTTATGGCAAGTCTGGCTTGAAAAAAATTGCAAGATTTTCTGAGGAGACAATTTGGGAATTCAATAGGTTTGGATTAGAATATTGGGCATGGTCCAAGAAACCGTTGGGGTTAAGAGTGAGATTACCCTGCCACTAGCTAAGAGTGATGCTGAGATTGCAGAGAGGTTGGGCATTCAGGGAGTTTCTCTGATCTCAGCGTGTGTCAGGAGAGGTAGACAGGTGAAATAGAGAGTGCAAAGGATGGGGAAATAGACACCACCTCCTGCTGGTTTTTTGAAACTTAATATAGACGGGTTGTCCCATGGGAATCTTGGCTCGACTGGGATTGGCGAGCTCGACAGGGATTCTACTGGGTCGGTGGTTTTGATTTTTGCAAGTAAAAAAGGAGTGCAAACAGTCAACCGGATGGAAGGCTGTGCAATTTTACATGCTTTAAGGAGAGCTTATGATTTAGGGTGGAGGAAAGTGATCTATGAGGCTGATTCTCAAGTTCTAGTTAATTTGCTTCTTGAGAAGAAGACCTCCAATGTGTGCTAGCAGCTGTCATTGATTGTTCAGCAGATTCTTCAAGTCAGTTCTTGTATGGATTTTGTGATTTTTCCCCATATTCCTAGGGAATGGAACAGGGCGGTCGATTGCCTGGCTAGATGGGGATCAGAAGAATTTGAAGGCCGAAAGTTTGATGGGTGGGAGTAGATGCCCTACGCACTTCGCTAGAATTTGGAAAGGATTATTGTGGAGGATGAGATTGGTATTGGAGCGTAATTTTATTGTCCTTGTGGTTTTTAGCGGTTTTGTTGATTCCTAAGGCGTTGGCCTCAGGTTGGTATTCTTGGTTTTAATAAAGTTTTTACCCCTCTTTTTTCAAAAAAAAAGATCACCATATTTTATTTAAAATATAGTCATAAAAATAATCCCTTTGGCTTATTCATGTTTAAAAATATGATATTTATTGTGTTGTTAAATTTTGGATTCAGGGATGGGTGGAATCAGAAAGAATTGAATGTCCTCACTCTAAATTCATTTTGAATGTGAGGACATTTACCTAATGTTTCCCTCTATAACTTTTCCTTAAAAACAGGTTCAACAAAGGGAACCACTTGAGGAAGCTTTCCTCTGCACTATTTATTTTTGGCTTGAATCCACAATTTTTAGATATATATCATTATGATATTCAGCTCAAATTTGGGGATTCAAAGCAGTGTTGTTACTATGGATTTCTAATAGAAAGCATGGCAAGCTAGTTTTGACCTTATTCTGGTGGTACTAAACATGTCATTCAACCAAGTCAACCAATTCAATGGACCTATAAAAGTCATCAAAATAATGGATAGTGTACTATCAGTTTCTATTTAAGGCAATAATGAGTAGTGTATTATCAATTGTTAATAGCATTTTTAAAATTTTATAATTTGTGTCCATTATATAATGTATTTACTTTTAAAATATTTATATTTGTAATGGTTATGTCAGAATAAAAAAATTGTATCTATACTTATTGTATAGAAACTATGTTCTATAGTCTTGCTTACCAATTCTAACTTCTTTTAAATATTTCTGAATTATACAAATCTTTCTGAAGTTTATTGATATGTTGAAACAAAAACATGTTTCATAACTTACTCTTTGCTTGATATTTGATTCATAATGCATCACTTGTGATATAAATATATGTGTGCTTCATTCTCAGGTTTCACTATTATTATCCTTCAATAATAATATAATATACGCATCACTACCTTTTACAATGATACATAATACACTATGAACACAATTTAAAAATAATATTTAGACAATAGATAGGTAACATTTAAATAAATGCAATATTTAAAATTTCAAATATGATTTTACAAACAATCAATTCAAACTTATTATCTTAATTATTAAATATGTATGTATCAAAAATTCATAAAATACCATTTGGTATCAATCGAGCATAAATTTTCAATTTGGTTGTGTGAATAGTACATACCATCCACATTCTTGTGATTCAGCCCATAGGTCCACGTTATCAATCCTAATTTTCAAGTTTTCAAAATTCTTCTTAGCTAACAGTTTATGCTCTTCATCGTCTTTTGTCACTAATTTTTTAGTTTAGTTCATAACCTATTCTTAAGAACTTGTAAATGTATGGAGTGAGTTGTTGTTACTACAAATAGTAACCATACCTCTTCTTTCACATAAAGACCTCTTATTACTATTGCCCTGTCAAAAAAAAATTGAACATTGTACGTTTTTTAATATAGCCTCAATAAATTCTCCAAATTATTCAATCTTGTTTCTTAACTTTGATTTTAATAATCTTAATGCACTAAATACTCTCTCATCCTCCACTAATCCTAAAATCATTATTTGGCATAATCAACTAGTTTGAATATTTTGACATTGAGTCACACAATATGTCTCTTAGACTTAAGTTTTTTCAAAGCTTTGTTATGGTTGGACCTTCGTGAGCATGCGCTAAGTTTTTAAATTGTTCCATCATGGTTGTGAAAAACCATGTAGATTTCTCCCTTTATTAGATAAATCTAATACACCTTCCAAATGTTTATCCTTTAACTGCACACTCTTAGAGTAGTGTTGAATCAAAATTTTCACCCTATTATGGAAATCTACTGGTTGGCAATGGTTCCAATATTGAGGATACACAATAAGTGTGGCTTCCAATAGTTGATCTCTAGGGAAATATTTTCTTATCTAAGAGGAAGAGATTTTACAATATCCTTCAAGGTAGATTTAACAAAGTCAACAACGTCACTAAATTCTTCCATTTTAACTAATATTTTCTGTTTTTTATGTCCAATCATAATTAAATGATGTAGGGTATCTCACATCTCTTATATATCTACACTAAAGCACATAACTCTTCACTTTCATTGAGTTGTATATTGTTATAAATATTTTCCACATTTGTCATTAAGTTCTAGCTCGCAAACTTTGGACTATTAAAATGACTCTTCAAATAGATATAAATTATCTAGGGCTAAACATATCATTTTCCTTAGTTTTGTATATTGTGCTATATACATATTTATTTCTTGGGTATTTTTTATCAGAATGTTCATTTCATCCAACATGGGAAGAAGACCAACTAAAATCAACAAATTTTCTATGTCACTCAACCAAAATGATATCTTATAAGCTTTTTTCATTGTGTGACAATGTTCATACATTACTCTGATCAATAATTGTTATTCTGTAAATACTCTTTGTGATAATCCATATTGTGAGATCTATCTTATATCAATATCCTTTAGAAGTTTGTTTCATTGTGTTATACAGTGTACAAATTGTTGAAATTCCATAAATATTTTAGGACTTTGACAAAAGTTGTATGGATCTTATAGATAAGATCTTCAAATTTAGATATTGTCATATACTTGTTCGTGCAATTTTAAAATTCAAATTCATTCTATGGGCCATGCAGTGAATACCAACCATATATAGGGAACATGATGTTTGTAATTTTAAGAAAAATATTATTTCTATGGACCTATATTGTTGTTTTTCCGTGTACACCAACATACACACAAGTTTATTATAAATTATAGAATCGTCCATGCTTCCAAAATATTTCAAAAAAATATTAACAAGTTCATAAATATTATGTGATGTATACTTTTCCCTCATTTTATGAACTACAAGAAGATGATGGTGGTGTATATGATTTTCAATAGTATAAACATGCTTGAAAACCCATAAAGTATCATCCAAGACTATAAAGTCATCAAGATACAATGCCACATATGTTGATCATTTTATTTTTTCTTGCATATCCTCCTTTTCCACTTGAGATACGTAACCTGTCCATTCTCATCCATTGTTTACAAACTAATCAGTCTTCAGAAAATTTAGCACACCAATAAAAGACATTAAGTTCATGACAACTCTAGATAATCTATTCTAGGATGTCCTATTTAATATGTTAAAATCCACATATAGTTGTACATTTTTTGACAAATGGGTGTTTTCCATCATCTTGCCAAAAATAGCTTGAATGGTACCTCTACTTCCAGTAAGCTTGCTTGAGTTTGTATGTATTCATAATATTCAATTGCATTCTTGACATGTATATATTCCTCCTTTTTTTTTCCATCTTACTATTGATTTTTCCTTTTTGTTTACAATTTGTTTTTCATAGACCTTGCCAACATGTTTCTCTATGATGTCTATTTTAAGTTGTAGTGTTTTGTCCCTCCCATATTACCAACTACATATCTTGTAATTACATTTATTTGAAGGTGTATTTTTGTCGTCATTTTCAACAAGTTCAATAAATGAATACTTTGAAACCCATTCAATATGAAAATATCTAGACATGTCTTACGACATGATTATTTTTCCCTTTTGTTGATTTAATTGATTTCCATCTTCAGCCTGTGGGGATGCATTATTAATACTCTCAGTCCCATTACCCTAATATTACCCTAAATCAACAAAGACATATTTGTTGTTATGGGAATATTCATAGTTCATCTCATTAGAACCTTATTGTATATGAATCCTTTAAGCATCACAGGATGAGGAAGCAACATTAGATGTTTTCCCTACAATATTGGATTTAGGAGTTATTTAATCTCAATTGTAAACATTATTAAAATATAGAAATGTATTTTTATGTTTTGATGGGATTGAATGACCATTACTTGTACCAAAATTGTGGCTAGACATTCTTTCTGAATTTAGAAATTCAAATCTGTAATTAGAAAAAATAATTTTGAAATTCAGGATGTTTTCCTAACATATAAATAACAAATTTGTTTCTAACTTATATAAAAAATATGAATAACATGAGCATAAAGAAATGACTTGTGAGACTTGAGAGTGATTCTTAAAAAGAATATAGGTAATAGATGACACAGTGACATGCCCTAGGGTCACATAAATTATAATACATCAATAAACTACAATGAGCCACATTATATTCAATGCCATTCAAAATGATCATAAAGACTTTCCAACCTCGTAGAACCATTTCTCAAAGTTTGAAGTACAAAGTCTAAGTATCAATATTCATCCATGGATGTGTGTTAAAAGGCAATCAAGATTTGATTTTTCATTTAATTGATAACATAATCAGATGCCAAGACCTCAAATAACATGCAAAATGAGGATCACCATTTATCTTACATGGGTTAGTTAAAGTCATTCATTAGGTCAACGGCTATTTCCAAGTGATATAGGATAGAAAAGTTGTTGTGAAAAAAAAAACACTTCACATACTTATTTGAAACTAGTTATACTTTAAAAATTGCCATATAAATAATAAGATAACAAAAATATTTCACATACCTTATACAGGGCCAAAAGTTGGTATTTGAATCCCAATTATGCAATGTGCAATACGATTGTGTGTCACAACGCCCACAAAAATAAAAATCTCAAAGTTTGTTATATCCATTTCCATAAATTAGATTCGATAATACATAATCAAAGTCTCACACCATGCAGATTCATAGAAGAATATAGTTAGATCGATTAAATTATAAATTTAAGTCCACACCAAAACACCATCTGACAATCATATGGAGTCACAATGGTTCAAGTTTTTTGGTGAGTAAAATAATCGTAACTAAACTTCTCTTTTCATATACCTAATTATATGTGGCAATTTTCTGTAATTATGTAACAGACATAGTAAATTCAGGCGATTGAGATCTAGAGAAAAAATGGGTGTGATAAATGAATGGAAAATATGACCCACAAATGAAATGTGTGCATTAAAATGCATGGAAAACAAGTACAAATAAAAAAACCATGATTTTTAATATTCACGACAAATCAGACCTAATGATCTAACATGCAATATGGAGGTTGGGTGATTATGGCAAAATTTATGTGGATAACAAAAATAAATAATTGTTTTCTAGTGATTTAATGAAGGATTGTATTACATATATTCAATTCCAAATGAAATGAGCATCATCAATAAACAAAAAAATAACCAATATTTTAGGTGAGATTTTACATTATTTACCAACTGGAGAAGATTCGCCACTAAAGTTTTCCTTGTATACTAACAAGGTCATAAGCCAAAACAAAATTGATCCTTTGATGCATATATTTACAATACCAATTATCCATGCAATAGGAGCAATGAGAACATGAAGGTGTAGGTTTTTGAACCATATGGGGATGTTGCCTCCCAAATGAGATGATATAAAATCTAATGCCTCATTATGGTGGTAAAGAGGGAGTAGTAGCCAAAGTTAGGTGAAAAAGGTAGAAAGAGTATTCAACGACATACCAAATGTTAAGTAGAAGAATCATGGTGTGGTGGATATTATAAGACCCAAGATAAAAGTGTGGAGCATTGATAAGTTGTGTAAATAATGGAACTCAAAAATGCATGGTTGACAAGGGGTAGTCGATGGTAGACAATGAAATTTCAAATGTAATGTTCATCAAAGATCTAGTAGTGAGAAATAAGCCACAACTCTCACTCCCACCCAAGGGGAAATAATTTAGTATAAATTGGAATCTAAAAAATATAGCCATTAAGATTTATGTAAAGGCCAAGTGCTCAAAAAATACCCTCCACAAATAATGCCCCCCACAAGTTGTGAAAACTGAGGCCCTTTGTAGGCCAAACTATTCATAACCCAACTATTGAAGACAAAATTATTCTGTTGTAGACCATGTATAGGTGTGGTGAGCTCCAATATAAAGATGGAAATATCCCATAAGAATGACATCCCTAAAGAGAAGTAATAGAACCCTAAATAGAAGTCAAAACATGAGTCACCATAATTGTGCACAATATATGGTATTGACACTGGTGGAAAATAATAAGCCATAATTATTGACTCTCAATTTTGTATGCATTAGGCAACCCAAAATAAATGTTAAGTATAAAGATGTGCATGTGAAACACACATTCATACACTGAAAATTTGCAATGCACTAAGGAAGATGATGTGTAGAAAAATAGATGATGTGCAAGAATTATGATGTGATGCATGGATAAGAGAGCACAATTTCAAGGCACAATGATAGGATAGAAAGAAACATAAAATGGATCCACAAGAAACATAGGTCAAACAAGTGGCAAGCACCAAGA